>JAGKTI010018825.1:0-17412 GCA_018397915.1 Birgus latro | reverse complement strand
ACTTAGTTACGGAAGACACCAGGTGGTGATACGATTCCTCTCCAGATACCTAAGTGGCTATTATTCATATCTGAAGATACTTCTGTAAATAAATTGTTTTGGGAAACGAAAGTTTTACTCAACCAGCACCAGCAATTTATAAACGTCCTGTGACATACCTAGGCTTCGATGCCCCACGCCCAGTCTTATTTATCCACCCGATGACTGTGGGTAAAACAGTGAACTCAGACATCCAGCTCGGAAAGGACCAACCCATCACTGGTTATAGAAAGTTTATTAAACCTGTAAATAAGCTGCATACCAAAGATATTATATTTAGTTGGGTCCTCTTCTATAAATATGCCCACATGATCAACTGCAGTTGAGCCAACCATTATGGTTACACCCGGGCAATAGCGAAAAATGTCCTTCACACCGGCCAACCCTTCCGATCTGCCTGGAGAGGCCAAGTCCACAATCTCCAGTCCACACCGTCGTGCTTGCTCTTCGGTAAAGTAATTGTATTCTCCGCCGGTATCCAGGAGGCCGCTCACTTGCACTCCATTAACGGTGTATGTGACCATTTGTGCTTGTACTGGTTCCGGCAGGTCATCAGTCATCACAAAGTCTAGGGTTGGCAGGGGATCAGAGTCCTTTGGCGCTAAGGGAAAGAAGTTCCGTAGACAACACTGGTAACACACCAACACATCCCTTCCCAACAGCGGTATAGTGGGACCATCTTTACCCACCAAAACATACGGGTAAATAGTAATCATTTCACAACTGACGGTTTTACACTGGAACTCAATGTTGCCCAAATCTCCCAGTATCTCCTCTGGACAGTCTTCGTCAGCCGGTCCCATACTGTCGAGCAGACCACACTGCTTGACCAGCGACAAAGGTAACACTGTATTGTCCACGCCTGAGTCAATCAGAATCCGGAATGTGTTGTCCCCAACTTGCATGTCCACAAATGGCATCATTGGGTCGAAGTTCTGCTTTGACGTTTTGTGTATGAGTTAGTGGAATCGGAGCCGCTGATTACCGTCCCATAGATCGATCCAGCTCCTTAGATACGTCTGGCACGGCCTGTAGATCCCGGTCCAGGATGCATATTGTAGTTGATTGAGAAGGCTCCCTAGGATCGTTTCCTTCAACGGCTTATTTTGCATATTACACTTTACTTATCCTATTGTCTCACTGATATTGGTTGCAGTAAATACAAGACGATATTAACCTACTGGTTACAAAAGCAAAGAGGTGATATCACGACCATGTGCTTGCGACCGTCCATACCACCGAGAATTTATATCACGCCAGCAGCGAGGTACACAGTCAGCACGAGTTACACACGTGATCGATATTCTGTGCATCGATTTCAGTCACAGATGAGAATGGAGGCTTAACTGATCACAATGCCAGTAGGGACATATGGTCAGCACCTAATCCTACACGTTTCTGGCTACATCTGCCTCTCCTCGACCCTTACGCCAGCATAGTTAACCCGTTAAATAGGACATCTCTTTGTGTGTTTATTTCCTGCTGTTGCCGAAGGAATTTATGCAAATGGTGATGATAATAATATAGTCAATATGAAACCTCTGTAGTTTGACAGTTCTACCCCAGAGTGAGTATACCGTCTGGACAGACTGGGAAAAATGTTTGCAAGACACACTAGGCTTGAAGGGATGCCAAAGGGACTATATATTACTGTTAATATCTTGAGCCCGTGGATTTATCTTTCGCTTCATTCTTACAACTAACAGGGGATTTTATTCAGTTCATGGGAGGCCTATTGTAATGAAGGAGTTAAAGGATTTCCTGTATTTATCGTCTCCAGCTGGGGGGGTTTCTCCTTAGCTGAATAATATCGTTTACTGGCAGCAAAAATAAACCACACAAAGACGTCATCGCATTCTTAGTAGTAACTGTCGTTGTGACCTAAACTACAGCAGAATGTGAGCCAAGCAGACAACTGGATGGTGTTACCCACTCATTCAATCTACCATTCTCTCTTCAGGGGATAGAGAAGGCGTTTGCCTAACCAGACAGCGGAATCCCCCAACTACTGTATATCTTTCTTCAGTGCGATGACGCCCCTGTCCAGCATCACCGCAGTAAAAGAACAATGACAAGGAGCGACTTATGAAAGCCTTACTCCCTTTTGTTCCGTGACCTATTTTAAGTTTATTCTTGTTGTCTACAGACGATTTTTTTCAGGTTAAGGAACACTCCAGGTAAAAAATAAATAAATAATGGGCTCATAGACGGTAAATATTGCATCAAGGATTCGGAAAGTCTCTGGGGTCAATAGCAGTGAAGGCGTTTAGAGAAATGTTTACAGGTCACTCTGCTACCACTTTCATCACGGCCACTTCTTACATATTTTACTTTTGCTCCTTTCAGGCTCTGTTTTTATCGAACCGAAAACGACAAATGCGACCTTCATTAACCCCTTAAGCACGAAAGACCTCCTACGACAATGAAATAATTTGGAAATATCAGGAACAAAATTATAGATATACAATCTTAATGGTGTGGCTAAACGTCAAAAGAAAGACAGTTCCGCAGTTTTGTTTTCCACCATTAAAAGAAATACCTTTGAATCTCCATTAGCCCTTCACAACCAGATGTTTCTCCACTAAGTTGCTTTTATCTGTCTGGCGGTAACTCGAACAAAATATAAAATGTGGCATCGGAACTCAAAGGAAAACACTGATCGACAGAAGTTACGGGTGGCGTGCATCTTCGCCCTTTCTATTTTAGACCCTTCAGCCAGAGGACGTAGCTTAATTTCCACTGCAGTTCATCTTTGCCCCCACCTGGCGATATTACTTAGCTATGAGAAGGCCTTCCACACAGAAGGAGGTGATTGGTCATGACCCCTGCAC
The DNA here is from genome assembly GCA_018397915.1 of Birgus latro. Lineage (NCBI taxonomy): Eukaryota > Metazoa > Arthropoda > Malacostraca > Decapoda > Coenobitidae > Birgus > Birgus latro. The sequence goes on along the minus strand of JAGKTI010018825.1, from coordinate 14,542 downwards.
AGCGAGATGCTTCCCATTGATAACGACATCATAGAGCAGTAAGAATATAAGGCAAATGACGCCACATGTTGAATGAAGTAATAATACGCTGCAAGTTCGTCTATTTTTCTTCTATAACAAACGCAGAAAAAGTGTCATGCCGGCAAAACTATAAACCAGAAAAATCGTCAACCAGCATAATAGATGCACTGCAATCAAAGTGACTTTCAGGCCACTTACGTTCCTCTAATCAATTTAGACGTCTCCTATATGCACCCTATCCGTGCCACAGACTTGAGATATGACAGTTAAGCTCAGTCTATCAGGTATCTCTAGATCCCTCGGAAAGAACAAGGTCAGTATAGTGTCTCAAGTCAGCCATATCGGTACCTACTTTACGGAGATAAACACTGCGGCTATGCATCTCATGGCGTCTGCCCTCATCTGTACCCATCGGTGCTAGAGGTTAGGAAACGTTCTTGGCAGATCACTTGACAGAACCGGGTGCGATTCCTTTGAGATTTAACTTATTTTCATGAGGAGATGGTGATCAAGGGGCTTTAGAAACGTTCTGTTTTTCTAAAGGATGTGAGTTGGGTCCAAGGTTAAGGCAAGGTAAAGTTTTGTAGTTTGAATTTCAATTAAACTTTACTAATCTTCCACAGGTCCTACCATCAGGTTACAAGAACACACAGTATTACCATTACACCAGTCCCGATTCAGTGATGACATGTATTTATTATGGACGGTGGTGACAGCGCTAAAGTGGTGACATACGAATGTGTGTGTGTGGCACGAAAGACTGTTTTGCTTCCCTGGGCAGACTGAGAATTCTATATCAAGAGATGAGCTACACAGTAATATGGTAATTCGGATCTTTCAGAACTGAGTGGATGGCCATAAAGGTGTAAGCACGCTGCACTGATTACGGTCAATGTCGTTCAGCTGGTGTTACGATATATCATGTTTTTTTTTATTTTTTTAATCTATATTTACTTTATTACAGCAGGAAGAGAGAGGTTTAGTGGAAAAAGGTGTTAGGTGGTTCGTCATGTTTAGGTAACTATATACAGCAAAGATGGGTATTTAAGGTAGACTGATAAGATGAAAGGCAAAGGCTGGGAGAAAATGGGCGGGTGATTGGAAATGAATAGACAGGATGGGTACGATGAACGACAATGGCGTGGGTGGTGAAACGGGGCCGGAAGACGGCACTGAAAAGCTCAGCGCTATACGGGATGGCTTATTTATGCAAGGAAGAATGAACCAAAGACTGGAATCCTGTAAGTTATTGTTCTTTCCTAGAAACACAAAACAGAGCCAGATGTAAGGCCCAATCAACTAGAAATGACCTGATGAAAAAAGAATTAATTTAAAAGTTTCATGTGGTCCTGGGGGAGGGGTGAGTTTAAAAAAAAATGATTAGGCGGGTGGGCAAGATGGTTGTAAGTGGTTGGACAAGGCGAGAGGATTATACTCTGGGAAGACAAACATCCTGTGACAGGTGGCATTTACGGATTTATCTTGAAGTTCGATGAAGCGGTTAAAAAAGGGTTGGCTACGTGGACTGGATGGCCAGGAATGGGCATGAATGAGAGCGATGGTGATTTGTGATGCCGCTGAAATGGAATAATACATCACATGTAGATCAGACTTCTTGACTGGCCAGTGTGGATGCAGAGATAGTTTCATTCAGACTTTCCTCCAACCAAAACAACAACACAAACACAGAATAAAAATTGTACTGCCCCTGTATACAATTATGCCTCAGGAACATCCTTACCAACAAACTTTACTTAAACCATTTGTATTTTGTATCATTCACACCAATATATTAAGTTCCGGCTGGATGAATCACTCTTGCGTGTTAATCAAAGATGGGTTTTATTTTCCATATTAAGTTCCATTACTACCATTGCTATTATAAACTATTAACACCAGTATCACTATGCGTTGTTAGCACCTTTTGCCATTACGCCCCATTCAAACTAATGCTGTAATGCTTTACTGTTAGCATTACCAGTATGCCTTCTACATATCCATATTATTATTTCCTATGCATATTCTTACCATGAGCTATGCCTCATTCATGCCATTTGTGAGAGAAAAAAAATCTCATAGTATTACAATGCCAATACGGTGACTATACGTAAATTTACTTTCTTATAATTTGCATGGTTCGGATTCAGTGTTACTTTGAAATTACGCTTGCTTTAATCACGTATCACGGTCTGGAAACATCTGCTTACACGTGTTAAGTTCGAAATTACAAACATTCGACTCTAACATATTCCTTCGCCGTACTCGAGTGGCCGAGGATGACACAGAAATATGGGACGCCGGCATTCGTCCTTAACCCATTAGCTCCTAGAGTTCCTGTGCGAACGATTTTGCTGGAAGGGTGCTAGGCGTACCATCCTCCGCCTGTCGGCTCATAGTCGCGAAGCTCATAGGTCCCTGCCCCGGGGTTCCCTTCTTTATGAAATTTTGAAAATGCCCAGTTTCGTCCCATACTGGGGACATGGGGCGCAAAGGGGTTAAGTGAATGCACATCCTGCCCCAGTTCTACTGATTCATAGTTACTGTAATTCTGTGGATTTACGAATATAATTGGTCTGAAGATCGGTGCAGAAGGACCCATATTGCCGTTAAGCCACTACTCAGTATGTAAAGAAAAGTTAGTGAAAGAGACATGCCGAGGTACGATGCTTAAATAAAAGACATAAATCTGCCATCACCATAATTCTATGGGAAATGAAGTACACAGAAAATCCGATACCCGCACAGTGCAATCATTCTAAAGACCCTTCCACACAATCAGTAGTAACCTGAGATTTTGGAGTATGGTAATAAAAAAAAACAATGCAAACAATCCAGCAGACGTTTTGAACTGAAGTAACTTTTCCACTTATGAACTGTTGTTAACAAAGTGATTCGTCACCATGATTCAAAACTTACGAGCACCATGTTCGGACCTGACAAGAACACACTAACCGTGTAGGTGGGCACTTCCTTATCCCTCCTATCACAGTACACCATAACCTACTCCAAGCCTCTCGTTTTATTAGTGTGACAAATGTTGCCCTCGAACTAGTGGTGTAGGAAAAAGCTTAACGAGGTCACCGCTTAACCCCATACATCTCACCATTTCGTTAAAGAGCCAGAGTGAGAAGCCGAGGAGTATCAAGTGACCCAGCAGCTCAGCTGGGAAGATATTGGACTCTCGCACCCTGGCTAGTAGCCTACCAAGGAGAGTCTCAAGCCAGTCGAGTTGGTGGAACACGGAGGCATGGGGTGTAAGGTGGTGGAACAGGTATGGTGGTACCACATCAGGAAGGGATACAGCTGCATGATCCGTCGAGAGACAGGGGTAAACGTTTTTATCCACCCCTCTTCCACTGTGGCCCCTAACCCCACCCACCTTGTGCCTTCAGTTGCTGCTGGTGAGGTGGAGGAGAGTGCCAAGGGCCCTGCAGCTGCCTCTGTCACATGCCCTACAGGCCAGGCAGTGCGGGGCTCTCCCCATGCCTTCCTCCTTCGTCGGTGCCGGCGCCAGCCTCCATCTACTGCTCCTGCCTCCTCTGCCGCTACAATCGTTGCCATGTGTGTTGAGGTTGCCAAGGCCTTCTCGGGGGGGGGGGGGGATTTGGCAGTTTTTGTCCAGCACTTACCCACCATCTTCCCAGCCAACAGACTCCCTATCATCATCATCCCCGAGTCTTTTTCCTCCACACCCGTGGTGCAGAGGAGACCTAGGAGGAAGGCCAAACATCGTTGCCCTGGGCCCCCTGCGACCCCGAATTCCTAGGTCCCGAGGGTGCTGCAGCTGCAGCCTTCTACTCTCCCGACGAGGATCCTGTGGAAGTTGGGGATGCTGCGTCCTCATCACTGCCTTAGGTTGGAGTTCCCACTACTTCTGTGTCTCCTGTGATGCCTTCACCTCTGTCTCCCACTCCATCTGCAGAGCGATCACCAGGGAGTCCCCGGCCCTCTGTTTCAGCCTGGTGACTCTTGGGACGCCTTTGCCCCCCCACCCAGTTTGGCCTCAAACGTATGAACAGCATTTGTGCTACTATGAGGGCAATGTGCCTGCTGAGTATGGTAAAGAGGAATTCAGCAAGGGGGACTATCAGCGGGCCTTGCTCTCCTTCCAAAAGCTGCGCAGTGGGTCCCTCCAAGCTGTAACCGAACCTTAGGAGGTTTGAATTCTCTTCCTTTTTTTTTTTTTTTTATGCAAGAAGAAGGAACCAAAGGCCAGGAGCCTGCAAATTGTTCCCTCCAAGAAAAAAACAAAGACAACAGAGCCACATTAAGAAACCATTCATTTTGAGATGTCTGGGCAAACTGCGTTTGAAAGGCTGGAGATCATAGGCAGAAGGAAACAGTTCCAGAGTTGACCTGTTGCATACATGAAGGACTGGGAGTAACGGTTAACTCTTGCAATAGAGAGTTGGACAAAAAAGGGATCAGAGTTTGTTGCTAGACGAATGCTATGCACGCGCTGTAGTAGAGGAGGGATGCAAGCAGACAGTTCAGATCAGCAGTAACCACTGAAATAGTGAGAGAAAAGAGATAAAGATGAAACAGTATGGCAAAAATGCAGAGGCTGAAGGGAGCTAGAAAGAGGAGGAGAGCTCATGAGACAAAAAGCTTTTTACTCCACCTTGTTCAGAAGAGCTACATGTGGGGAGCCTTCCCACACAGGAGAGTTGTACTTTATACAGGGGCAAATATAACCCCTGTATAAAGTCAACAACTGTGCAGGGTTAAAAAAAAAAAAAAAAAAAAAAAGGTATGGAGTCGGCTTAGCACACCCAATCTCTTCGAAGCAGATTTTATGAGAGAGGTAGTATGTTCTTTCCAAGATAAATCCCGAGAGAATGAAACCCCAAGTACATTTAAAGATGATGCAGGATTAAGCTGGATATTACTGAAAATCAGAGGGCACTCCTCTGGAGGATTTTGTCGGGTTCATAGATGTAAGAACTGAGCTTTGGATGCATTAAAAACGACAAGATTACTTTTACTTTTAGACTGAGGAGTAGACTGTAGCACCAGTCGAGCAGGGCAGTACTCCCAAGGTGGATGGACAGCTGATGACAGGGAGAGCTGGATCTCCCAATTCATCAGCCATCGGGACTAGTTCCTGACCATCACCCTTTGCTGAACTTTTTCAGTGTTTCAGTAACACAGAGAGTAGGCCAGCATGATCTCCAATACGAGTTTTTCTAACACCAATCTACACGCACAGTACACACTACACTTCATTTTCAAAATAAAAATAAAAAATGGCACACAATAACCAGGCCTCAGAGTCCCCAGGGGGTGACCATAAATCCCCCCATCCACCCCTCCCCCGTGACAACTCAACAAGATGCGTGGAACCACTGTCTGACTCACTTCTTCATTTCTGCAACATTCGCAGCCTTTCCTCTAAGTTTCTCTCTGTCGAACACCACCTCTCCTTCTCTAAATCTCACATTCTCTTCCCGAATGAGACTCAACTGTCTGAGGATTCTGCCACCAAACCTTCTTCTGTATCCTCCTACTTTCTCTATTCTCATTTCAAAGCCAAAGGTGGCTGTTGTGTATATGTACGCAACGACCTATCTTGCTCTCGTGTTCCTGAACTTGATTCTTCTGAATCCTCTACTCTCTGGCTTCAGCTTTCCTGTCATTCTGTAACTAAATATATCTGCACTGTTTACTTAACTCCAAATTCTACTGACTATGAAAAATTCTTCAAATATTTTCTGCGATGGAACACATTCTATCCATTTCTCCTTTCTGGGAAATCTCCAATCTAGGAGACTTCAATGTTCACCACGACCTTTGGCTCTCCTCTCCTTTCACTGACCCACCTGGTGAACAAGCCTACATCTTTTCTATCCTTAATAACCTAGAGCAGCTTGTACAGCACCCTACCCGTATCTATGACCACCTCGGAGAGAGCTCCAACATACTTGACCTCTTCCTTACAACTAATCCTTCTGCTTACACTGTTAATCTATCCTCTCTGTTGGGCTCCTCTGATCACAAACTTTATGACCTTGACCTGTCCTATCGCTCTGATGCGGCCTGTGGACCCCCCAAAGAAATGTCGACTGTGGCACTTTGGAGCTGCGGATTGGGAGGCCCTCAGGCAGTACTTCTTTGATTTTCCTTGGAATGATTATTACTTCCATGGCCGGGAGCCATCTGAGTGTGCTTTGCGCTTTATGGAGCTTATTCTCTCGGGCATGGAAGCATATATTCCTATATTCCCTTCTCATACACCTTGACTAATGCAAGAAAGCCTTGGTTTAATCACACTTGTTCTAATGCTCTCCGCAACAAGGAGAGGGCCTATAAAAGGTACAAGAACCAACCCACTCCAGAATCACATCTTGTTTATGTTTCTTCCCGGAATCGTGCTAAGTCTGTTCTTCGCTGTGCTAAAAATAATTTCATCTGTACTAAATGCTCTCAACTCTCCAAGGCGAATTCTTCTCGCTCCTTCTGGCACCTTGCCAAAAACCTTTCTAAAAACTTTATCTCATCATCCCTCCCTCCTCTTATCTACTCTGATGGCTCTGTACCTGTTTCTTCTACTGATAAAGCAGATCTCTTTCCTCAGATTTTCTCCTACAATTCCACCTTAGACGATTCCGGTGCTGTTCCTTCATCACCTCCCCGCTCTGACTTCCTCATGGCTGACATTAAGATTTCTTCAGCTGATGTATTTTCTGCCATCACTGGCCTTAATACTAACAAGGCATATGGGCCTGATGGAGTCCCTCCCGTTGTCCTCAAGAACTGTGCTTCTGTGCTTACACCCTGCCTAGGTAAACTCTTTCGCCTTTGTCTTTCAATTTGTACGTTTACTTCTTGCTGGAAGTTTGCTCTCATTCAGCCAGTCCCAAAGAAGGGTGACCATTCCCAACCCTCTAACTATCGTCCAATTGCTTTAACATCCTGCGTATCAAAAGTTTTTGTGTCAGTTCTTAACAGAAATTTTTTTTAGGCATCTTTCCTATCACAACCGTCTTTCTGATCGTCAGTATGTGTTCCGTCAGGGACGCTCCAGTGGCGATCTTCTCACCTACCTTTCAGACTCCTGGTCATCCTCCTTTCGAGATTTTGGTAAAAGCTTTGCCATTGCACTTCACATCTCAAAGGCTTTCGATTCAGTCTGGCATAAATCTTTAATTTCCAAACTGCCCTTTTATGGTTTCTATCCATCTATCTGTACCTTCATCTCTAGCTTCCTTTCTGGTCGTTCTATAGCCGCTGTTGTAGATGGCCATCATTCTTCTCCTAGATCTATCAACAGTGGTGTTCCTCAGGGCTCTGTCCTATCGTCAGCTCTCTTCCTTTTATTCGTCAATGACCTTCTAAGCTGTACATATAACCCTATCCACTTGTACGCTGATGATTCCACCCTTCACCTTTCTATTTGGGTCTCACAACGTCCATCTCAGCAGTTACTTCAACAAACAAGGGATGAGGCTAAGGCACACCTTATGTCTGACTTGGTCGTATTTCTGACTGGGGTCAAAATAATCTTGTTGTTTTTAATGCATCGAATACTCAGTTTTTACACCTATCAACTCGACATATACTTCCACATTAGTACCCACTAATGTTTAATAATATCCAGCTCAATCCTGCATCATCCTTGAACTTGCTTGGGGTTCATTCACTCGGGACTTATCTTGGAAAGATCATATTGCATCTCTTGTAAAATCTGCTTCCAAGAGATCGGGTGTGCTAAGCCGACTCCATATCATCTTTACTCTTGCACAGTTGTTGACTTTATACACGGGTTTTATTCGCCCGTGTGTAGAGTACAACTTTCATGTGTGGGGAGGCTCCCCACATACAGCTTTTCTCAATATGGTGGAGTCAAAGGCTTTTCATTTCATTAACTTTCCTCCTCTTACTGGCTCCTTTCAACCTCTATCTCTTCGCCACACTATTGCATCTTTATCTCTTTTCTATCGTTACTTCAATGGTCACTGCTCCTCCGAACTGTCTGCTTGCATCCCTCCACCTCTACGACCGGTGCATAGCACCCGTCTACCAACAAACTCTCATCTCTTTTCTGTCCAACTCTGTAATGCAAGAGTTAACCGTTACTCTCAGTCCTTCATTTATGCAACAGGTCAACTCTGGAACTGTCTCCCTCTGTCTGTATTTCCTACTTCCTATGATCTCCAGTCTTTCAAACCCAGTGTGTCCAGGCGTCTCGAAATGAACGGATCCTTAATTTGGCTCTCTTTTGTATTTTTTTCCTTGGAAGGAATGGTTTGCAGGCTCCTGGCCTTTGGTTCCTCCTTTCTTGCATTAAAAAAAAAAAAATCAGAGATATGAGCCAAGTCAGACATTAGGTGTGCCATAACCTCATCCTTGTTTGCTGAAGTAACTGCTGAGATGGACGCTGTAGGAAGCGAATAGAAAGGTGAAGGGTGGAATAATCAGCGTGTGAGTCGATAGGGTTATATGTACAACTTAGAAGGCTACTGAGGAACAAGAGAGAGTTGTTGATCGGACATAGCCCTGAGGAACACCATTACTGATAGCTCTAGGAGGAGATCGGTGTTAGCCTGCAGCAACAGCTTTAGAACGACCAGAAAGGAAGCGAGAGATAAAGAAACAGATAGAAGGATAGAAACCGAAAGAGGGCAGTTTGGAAATTAAAGATTTATGCCAGACTTGATCAAAAGCCTTTGAGATGTCAAGTGCAATGACAAAGCTTTCACGAAGATCCCAAAAGGATGATTACCATGAGTCTGAAAGGTAGGTGTGAAGATCACCAGTGGAACGTCCCTGGCAGAACCCTTACTCACGATCGGAAAGAAGGTTGCAACAGGAAAAATGCTTTAAAAAAAATTTGCTAAAAATAGACTAAAAAACTTTTGATATCCAGGATGTTAAAGCAATTGGACGATAGTTAGAGGGTTGGGAATGGTCACCCTTCTTTCGGACTGGCTGAATGAGAGCGAACTTCTAGAAAGAAGGAAAGGTACAAGTTGACAGACAAAGGCGAAAGAGTATACCTAGGCAGGGTGTAAGCACAGAAGCACAGTTCTTGAGGGCAACAGGAGGGACTCTATCAGGCCCATATGCCTTGTTAGTATTAAGGCCAGTTATGGCAGAAAGTACATCAGCTGAAGAAATTTTAATGTCAGCCACAAGAAAGTCAGAGGGGCCAAGTGATGGAGGGACAGCTCCGGAATCGTCTAAACTGGAAATGGAGGAGAAAGTCTGAGCGAAGAGTTCTGCTTTATCAGTAGAAGAGCCATGAAGATGGAAAAGAGAAGGAAAGGATGATGACTTAAAGTTGTTAGAAAGGTTTTTGGCAAGGTGTCAGAAGAGTTCAGAGCATTTAGTACGGATGAAATTATTTTTAGCAGAGTGAAGAACAGATTTAGCACGATTGCCGACAAAAACATAAAAGAGAAGAGATTCAGGAGTGAGTTGCTCCAGTACCTTTTGTAGGCCTTCTATTTGTGGACTGCATTAAAACAAGCGTGATTAAACCAAGTGTTTTTTTTTTTGCATTAGTCAAAGTATATGAGAAAGGAATGTATGCTTCCATGCCAGAGAGAATAACATCCATAATGCGCAAGGCACATTCAGATGGCTCTCGGCAATGGCAGCAATTATCATTCCAGGGAAAATCAAAGAAGTTCTGCCTGAGGGCCTCCTAATCAGCAGCTCCAAAGTACCACAACCGACGTTTCTTTGGAGGATCCACAGACCATACTGGGGCAATAGGACAGGTTAAGGTGACAAGGTTGTGATCGGAGGAGCCCAAGGGAGAGGAAAGATTAACAGCATAAGCAGAAGGATTAGTTGTAAGGAAGAGGTCAACTTTGTTGGAACTTTCTCCAAGGCGGTCAGGGATACAGGTAAGGTGCTGTAGAAGTTGCTCTAGGTTATTAGGGATAGAAAAGATGTAGGTTTGTTCACCAGGTGAATCAGTGAAAGTAGATGAGAGCCAAAGGTGGTGGTGAACATTGAAATCTCCTAGAATGGAGACGTCAGAGAAAGGAGAAATGGATAGAATGTGTTCCACCGTAGAGGTAAGATAGTCGTGTCGGGGTTTTGTTATCCCATCTTAAGGGCCATGACTACGATTCTGACTCAGGCTCCAGTTCGTCCACTTCATCAGGAGTAGTTTAAGCAACCTTAAGCCATCAGCCTTCAAACCCAGTGCCTCCCGTATGATGTGGCCATCTATAATCTTTGTGCTGTGTCTGTTGTATATAGATGATCTGGCTTAATGGCCATATTATGGCTGATAGTCATTAAATCAAAGAACGTAAAGTAAAAAGTAGGTGGGCTTTAACCCGCCCCGTCCCAACCGTTTTTTTACCCAACCCACCCTCAGAACCTGACCGATTTTCAACTTGCTTTTTTTCGCTCAAGCATTCGGTTTTGGTGAGACACATCAAAAATTCAGCAAGAAAGCACTCACCTGAAGTGAAAAATATCCAGAATCGGTAAGGGATCCCTCACCTGGATACCAGTTTCTATGACGCCACGCTCCATAAAAGACGGAAAAGTTAACCAAAACCACGCAGCCTCATAAATATTTATTTATTTGGTACGAATTTGTATGTAGAACAAGAGTATACTGCTTTTCGCACAATTATATAGGCGATATAAGCGTTGTTCTCTTACCAAAAACATCAACATATCGCACCTACCTTGGCGATGTTACCTCCTTATTACTTCTGTTCCTCACTAGCGCTGGTGCCATGTAATCTTTGTCCTTCACATCAGGAGTCACTTTCACCTTGAATTTCGTCGTTGGAGAGACCTTGGTGCTATGTGTCTTTACTGGCCAGGTCACTACTAACAGGTGAGTTGTGAGAAAATGGCGCACCCCCCAAAGGGGGGGGGTTCCACAGGGTCAGGCAGTGTTGCCACCTGGCTGGGGGTAGAGGAAGGTCTCCCACATATGCCTACCAAAAATCACGAGCGAATCTTGAAAAATGTGCAAACGACGGGCCTTGCAGCTGACTGACATGCGATGCATGTCGGTGGGTCTCAGCATGAAAAAAAGTTGTGACGTGCATCGTACGTTGGGGGGAGGGGGCGGGTCAAGGCTGAGCACTGGGCCCTTGCATGGACTAATTGCTCTGATAAAAAAATTAATGACCCGTAACCCGTTCAACAAGCTGGACTGAAATCAAATTTAGAGTGTTTAAGTTGGTCTTGCATTATGACTTTGACTTTAGGCCTATTGTTAAGAAACAGATTAATGTCATCTTCTACTAGACTTAAAACCATCCACCAAATTTCATCCTAATCAAACTCTGCAATTTGAATTATAGGCTCAAAATTTTACTTCTCCGTGTGACCTTCACCTCTGACTGATTAATTATTTTCAAAATGGAATCAATTCCCATTTTCCCGTCTGTTAACCTCTTACAATAGTTTGATCAGAATCAAATAAAAACTGAATGAGTTGATTCAGTCCTTGACTGATGATCTTTTCTTAACACCAAAATAATCACCCGTTCTTTTGATTGTCTTCAGTCATTAGGTTGAATCTGGTGTAATACCATCAAATTTTTTTTCTCCAAAATCTTGCTAACAGACACAGAGAAGGACAAACAGGAGCTAACAAATGACCCCCTGGCAGCTGTAACGGGGTATTAATATTAACTCCTGTAACATGAAATAATTACAGTGCTTCCTACTTTTAGGTTTCTTCTTGACAGCACTTTTAATTGTCCACTGGATTGCCGTCAGAATTGTTAGTACAAATAAGGTCATTTACATTCTAACGATTTATTCCAGAGTTCAAATAAAGTGTGCGAATTTTATTAATCGAAGGCAACTAGAGGTATCATGTTTAAAATTCCATGTACCTGTGCCATTTTGCCTTACTCGTAATTATCATTCCCATACTTACGCCATTATTATTTTACCTTATTTATACTTTTACCATTATGCATCAGTCATACACATCATTACAACAAATAAATTGCCTCCATGCTGCCCTCCCTCCAACCCGCATCCCCTCTTTTATCTCTATCCCTCCAGAGGAGACTGTAGCACCAGTCGAGCAGGGCAGTACTCCCAAGGTGGATGGAAAGCTGATGACAGGGAGAGCTGAAGCTCCCGTTTCATCAGCCCTCAGGACTTGTTCCTGACCATCCCCCTTTGCTGAACTTTTTCAGTGTCTCACTAACACAAAGAGTAGGCCAGCATGCTCTCTAATACAAGTTTCTCTGTCAACACCAAACTACATACACGCTACACACTACACTTCCTTTTCAAAAAATTAAAAATGGCTTCTGAAAATCGTGCCTCGGAGTCCCCAGGGGGGGGGGGGACCATAAATGCCCCCACCATCCGCCCCTCTCCCGGTGACGACTCTCGGAGCTGCCTGGAACCACTGTCTGACTCACTCCTTCTTCATTTCTGTAACATTCGCGGCCTTTCCTCTAACTTTCACGCTGTTGAGCACCACCTCTTCTCCTCTAAACCTCACCTTCTCTTTCTCTCTGAGACTCAGCTGTCTGAGGCAACTGACAGCAAACCCTTTTCTGTATCCTCCTACTTTCTCTATTCTTATTTCAAAGCCAAAGGTGGCTGTTGTGTATATGTACGCAACGATCTATCTTGCTCTCATGTTCCTGAACTTGATTCTTCTGAATTCTCTACTCTCTGGCTTCGGCTCTCCTGTCATTCTCTGACTAAATATATCTGTGCTGTTTACCTATCTCCTAATTCTACCGACTATCAAAAATTCTTTGACTATCTTACTTCTACGATGGAACACATTCTATCCATTTCTCCTTTCTCTGAAATCTCCGTTCTAGGAGATTTCAATGTTCACCACCACCTTTGGCTCTCCTCTCCTTTCACTGATCCACCTGGTGAACAAGCCTACATCTTTTCTATCCTTAATGACCTACAGCAGCTTGTACAGCACCCTACCCGTATCCCTGACCGCCTTGGAGAGAGTTCCAACATACTTGACCTTTTCCTAACAACTAATCCTTCTGCTTACACTGTTAATCTTTTCTCTCCGTTGGGCTCCTCCGATCATAATCTTATTACCTTAACCTGTCCTATCGCTTCGGTACGGCCTGTGGACCCTCCAAAGAAACGCCGCCTGTGGCACTTTGGAGCTGCAGACTGGGAGGCCCTGAGGCAGTACTTCTTTGATTTTCCTTGGAATGATTATTGCTTCCATGGCCGGGAGCCATCTGAGTGTGCCCTGCGCATTACGGAGGTTATTCTCTCGGGCATGGAAGCATACATTCCTTTTTCATATCCTCTGACTAATGCAAGAAAGCCTTGGTTTAATCACGCTTGTTCTAATGCTGTCCGCAACAGAGAGAGGGCCTTTAAAAGGTACCGGTAGCCAACCCACCCCTGAATCACATCTTTCCTATATTTCTGCCCGGAATCGTGCTAAGTCTGTTCTTCGCTCTGTTAAAAATAATTTCATCCGTGCTAAATGTTCCCAGCTCTCCAACTCGAATTGTTCTCGCTCCTTTTGGCACCTTGCCAAAAACCTTTCTAACAACTTTACTTCATCATCCTTCCCTCCTCTTTTCTACTCTGATGGCTCTGTAGCTATTTCTTCTACTCATAAAGCAGATCTCTTTGCTCAGACTTTCTCCTCCAACTCTACCTTAGACGATTCCGGTGCTGTTCCTCCATCACTTCCCCCCTCAGACTTCCTCATGACTGGCATTAAAATTTCTTCAGCTGATGTATTTTCTGCCATCACTGGCCTCAATATTAACAAGGCATATGGGCCTGATGGAGATCCTCCTGTTGTCCTCAAAAACTGTGCTTCTGTGCTTACACCCTGCCTAGGTAAACTCTTTCGCCTTTGTCTCTCAACTTGTACCTTTCCTTCTTGCTGGAAGTTTGCTGCCATTCAGCCAGTCCCAAAGAAGGGTGACCATTCCCAACCCTCTAACTATCGTCCAATTGCTTTAACATCCTGTGTCTCAAAAGTTTTCGAATCAGTTCTTAACAGAAAAATTTTAAAGCAATTTTCCTGTCACAACCTTGTTTCTGATCGTCATTATGGGTTCCGTCAGGGACGCTCCACTGGCGATCTTCTCACCTACCTTTCAGACTCCTGGTCATCCTCCTTTCGGGACTTTGGCGAAAGCTTTGCCATTGCACTTGACATCTCTAAGGCTTTCGATCGAGTCTGGCATAAATCTTTGATTTCCAAACTGCCCTCTTACGGTTTCTATCCTATCTGTGCCTTCATCTCTAGCTTCCTTTCTGGTCGTTCTATAGCTGCTGTTGTAGACGGCCATCGTTCTTCTCCTAGACCTATCAACAGTGGTGTTCCTCAGGGCTCTGTCCTATCACCAACTCTCTTTCTTTTATTCATCAATGACCTTCTAAGCTGTACATCTAACCCTATCCACTCATATGCTGATGATTCCACCCTTCACCTTTCCATTCGATTTCCGCAACGTCCATCTCAGCAGTTACTTCAGCAAACAAGGGATGAGTCTGTGGCACACCTAATGTCTGGCTTGGCTCATATCTCTGATTGGGGTAAAAATAACAAGATTATTTTTACCCC
>JAGKTI010018824.1:0-17412 GCA_018397915.1 Birgus latro | reverse complement strand
GTTTTATTTAGTTTTGGGATTACATTGCAGGGCAAACTCGGGGATGTTATTTTTTTCCACCAGGCCGTTTTTGTCAGCTGATAGGCTTTTCGATCTGGATGAGTTAAGTATAGGCTTAACTCCTTCAGTCCTAAAGGTCTTCCAGAGGTTTAATTAAATCGTCTGGTTGTGGCTTGAAAAAAAAATATAATAGTAATAAAAATATCATAATGAAGGGCTGAACCGCCTCGTTTCGATGACAATTTTTGTAGTTTGACTCACGATGCAACCAAACTATCTTACACACTCAGTATAGAGAGGATCCTAGCAAATACGAAATTAATGATGGTTATATTTAAACCCTCCTCCCCGAAAAGCCTCTCCTGGGTTGAATCAAATCACTATAAGATAGTCGGAATAATTTAAAAAAAAAAAAGTGATCGTAATGAGAGGGATCAAGATGCTGGCAGAAAAGGAACGAAAAGATGCATACACTAGTTTATATCTTTCCCTTCTATTGTAACAGGGAACAGGCCACTAAGTTTGTGGAATAGGCCGTTTAGTTAATGCCCAGTTTCGAATCCACAAAAATAAATGAATAAATAGAGCCTAAATTAAAATCGTTGTCGATGTTTTAATTTGCTTCGATCAGTCTTTTTTCATATATTCTTGTTGCACCAGATGTCATATATGCAATTTCCTAAGAGCTTCCATCCATGAAGGGGCTATTAAGGGCCACGTCAAACCCATCATGTTGAGAAAGCCTCCTCTAAGCTGAATACAACTGTTTAAAGTTGTAAATATAAACAAAATAAATACCGCAAACAAGATGCTTAAGTATCATCTGACCTCATAATCTGTACAGTGTTTATTAAAACTCTTTTTGGTGTCCACCATGTACATAAAGAAACTACCTAATACTAGTGAAACAGTAAGGCGTAAACAACCATCTTGAGATAAGTTATGGAAGACAAGTGAAAGAGCACCATAAAATGTAAAATTGTTAGATTTATATGTACTGTGACCACACTTGCTGCCTTCTGTAGATGTAAGAGTAATCCCTAACAGATTATGAGGATCCAGATGGATATAGCATAAAGAGGTCATTGCATTATAAATATCATTCGGATCATAATGTTATAACAGATTTAATATAGACGTTTTCGTTGAGTCAGCAGTACATAGCAAAATTTACCAACTTTTTTAATAACCACAGTTAAGAAAAAATAGGGTGCTTTTATCATGAACCTAAGGGATATCACTTCACTTTCTTGTTATACGACAAATTTTATATTACAGCCAGAAAGAGGAAAGTGATGAAAAAACGATGACCAAGAGAGCTGCAGGTATAAAATGAAATAGCCTTTCACATGAATGGTAAAGCAATTTGACAAAAAGGAGTGCGAGTGGAGGAAATTTTCTGCCTGGAAGGGTGGTTGACCTCCAGGAGCTGGGTTAAGTGTAGGTAGCTCTCGCTGTGTTTGAAGGCAGAAACAGACACAGTGCCTGTAAAATTTCCTTTGTTATATATATATTGGGTTGCTGACCTGCGTGACGGGAAATGTAAAGACGACAGAATAGAATAAAACTGGGTATGCCATTAACCTCTTTACTAGTAAGGATTCCAAAATGTCATTGCACAAAAGATATTAGCTTATACCTTTTCTAACCACTGCACATCCACAGGCCTACGCTGAGCTAAAGAAATCGTTTGACTTCAGCAATAAAAAAAACTAAGCCATCGTACAGAACGGGTCAACTCGTGCAGTCCAACATCTCTCGCCCAAGATGCATGTAACAGTCTTGCGGAAGCCAGGAAAAGCTCGTTATGTATAAATTAGTAAACAAAAAAAATCTGAAAGATGTATGTCACTGAAAAGAGCTGCATTAAGGTAGTTGCAAGAGGTCAGTGTCCTCATCCTTGTTAATGGAGGCAAATGATCCCAGGAACAAAGTAAGGTATAAATCAGTAACAGCAGGACAGGACTTTTTCTTGTAATTTTAAGTACTTAAGATATTCAGGAGGATTTCTTTGTCTCTTGCTTCCTCCAGACGTTTGCTTGAGGTCACTGTCCCTTTTCTCGCCAATGTCGACAAATGATCCCAGAAACACCGCTGAATATTAAAAAGGGATGCAGGACCTGACTGCTATTTTCTCATAATAGTAGAGTTTATTCTCTTTATTATGATTTTTTTTTATTGTGATCATTGCAAGATTGGTCCAAGTCACTGTCTCCGTCCTCACTAATAGGAATCAGTGGTCCCAGAAATAACTTGTAACAATTATCGGTAATTTAAAGCTGTAGTGATGAGAGATATATGACGGATGGGTGTGTGAGGTGGAGGGAGGGCAGCCAAATGCTAGAGGACAGAGGGACGTTTAGGCGATTTGTTTGTGGCCACCCCTTGCGGGAGTTAGGCGTACGACAATAGATATATAGATAGATAGACAGATTGATAGTGATGCCTCATGGTACATATTCAAGATTATAGCCAATAAAGTTGCTTCGTTATATTATTATTGCATCATCAAGACGATTGCTAAAGATCATCGTCTCCGCTGTTGCTAGTGTTCCAAGAAGCAACTTGACGTAAGGTTTAGGACTGGATTGGTGCTTTCTCGTAATGTTTAAGAATTTAATATCATCTGTACGATTGATTTTATGTTTGCTTCCCTAACACGGCTGGTAATGATGACTCTCTCAGTTGTCGGTAAAGAAAACAAACAACCCCAGAAGCAGGCTGAGATGGTACTTTTTTTTTTTTTTTTTTTACGTGTCCGACTCTGGGCAGAGGCTTGACATAAATTATCAGGAATGGATTGCTGCTTCCTTTCCTCTCAAATGGAGACAAATAGTCCCAGAAACTGTGTCAAATATAATAAATACTCAATACTCCAGCACAAGTCTTGTGTATTTTCGTAACATTCAAGATTTTATGCTGTATTTGAAGAAAGAGCTCCTTTAATTTTTCTTGTGCACATAATTGCAAAGCCATTTTTTGTTTTGTATTAGGAGTAATAGCTTTGATAATGCAGAAGAAAATCAGTATTTATATAATGAAGATCCCTGCTAACTCCCTCGCCACCGGAAACATCGTATAGGCTAAGTGTATTTATATCGTCTGACTGCAGCAAGGACGAAGGTAAAGCAAGAACAAACAACAAGAGGACATTCTGGTTCTGATAGGGTTCATGGAGAGTGTTTCTATCCTCTTCCAAGGTGAATAAGGTCGTTTGGTACTGAAGTGGTTTTTAGAGATTCCTTGTAATCCCTTCACTGCCATGGATTTTCTCAAAGCTAAATAATGTGGTCTGATGGTGGAGGGGTTAACTGGGAACTACGAAAGAAGCGAGGTGTAGATGTCTGAGGAGCTCAGATCATTAGTTCATGAGTCAGTAAAACTGGCTTTCACTTCAGTATTATTATTGGCAAAATTAGTATAGACGAAAATACAGAAAATCATACTTATGTTGTTTAGCCGTATAGAGGGAATAGAGAATGACTGCATAAGGTAGAAAAGGAGGAGTTACCGGTATGGAATTCGGTCAAGTACTCTACCCTTCTTGCCCTAACTTGGTCTAAATTTGTCAGCTCTCCTTCATCAGTGCTATGTAGTAACACAAAATTAACGCTAAAATATGATGGTGGGCAAGACGAAGTGCTAAGGAAAGGATTTTTAGTCAACGTATTGCCATGTTTTGCCGCTGAGGTGTGTGAAATAATCTGCAAAAAGAGGGCAAATCTGGGGCAAGTTAAGGTGAAGAGAGTATAGTCCAATCAACTGGTCCCTCATGTAATCCACCATTCATTAAGTCAGTGCATCAGTGAATTTGTTTGCCCATCCGTCAATAAATCAGGCAGTTTAAGACTATCAAAAACTTATCACTTATCACACATCTCTGACAAACAATAAAGGATTCGGTAAATGCAATTACACAGAACTCCCACGGAGCAGGTAAATAAGGAAAATAAAGCAACGTGAAAATATTGCTAATATAAATAAACGAGCAAAGTTATAGTTTAGTTAGTAGAGCCAGGAAGATAGAGTAATGGTGGGAGTGAGTTAACTTTTGCCCCGAACGTTTGCTACAGAGAGCATTACTTTACGAGGCAATTCTCCCCTCCCTCTTCCCATTCCAACATCCCTCACTATCACCCCCATCCCCAGCCCTCCCCCCCCCCCCACACACACGTCACTAGGTTTGGCTTTGTTGTGTTTATTTGAGCATTGCTGGTTGTATAAACATGTATATGATGTATGCATTATATTGATATGTGTACAGTATATTACATATATGTATATAACAGAGAGGGGGGGAGATGGAGGGGAGTCTAGGGAGAGGATAAGATTTGGTAGAATTACTGAACTGCGTGGTTGTTTGATGTTTAAAATTGTGTTGCAGTTAGTAACATAATTTTTGTTTTTTATCTGAATACAGGATATACTTATATACCTAATTTTATTGAACCTAACCACCCTTTCCCTAGCCTCAGATTTGTTGATGTACAATACCATAATATATTTACTCTGTTCATTTCCAGGTATTATATTGGACGTCTTCGATTTTCCTGTTAAGTGTACTGTACAAGGCAGCAGTATGTCCAAAATTTACTCTTCTCTGTTTATCTTGTTTTCTTTTTCACGGGGAGGTGGGGGTGGAAATTCAGTAACTAGGAGATATAGCTTAAATTCACATTTAACCTTGTCAATAGAAGTGGAGCTTTCTAAGCTCAAAAGTGATCTTACATTGTAGTATCGTCTGGCAGTAGTTAACAGTGAAGAAAAACAGGAGTTACTGGAGTAAATGAATTAACCATTTAAAAACAATGTCTTCTGTCTTATATTCTTGCTAATACAGAAGATTTTATCTTGCTTGAAAGAGACCTTCAATTTGAGGGAGTTAAATATAGTCTTAATTGATCTCCTCCACTTCAAGAGACCACTAATATGAGTAAAATGATCTGGTGATAGATATATCTTATAAAGAGGTCAGCGTACTGAAAGTGTCACAAAATATCTGATGGTAATTTGGTTCAGGTCAGTTCAGCAACCGGTATCTGTAAATAATTTCATGGATGACATGCACATATTAAAGACGATGAAACATCGCGCAGACACATCCCATTTGACATCTTACTGCATTTTGAATGATTAATTATGATCTCTAATGCTGCACCTGCTCCAAATGGTGGACAAAATGAATTTTCGTAACTATTCAGTTCGAGGACAATATACAGTATGTTTAAATTTACTGATACTAGACGTGATTAGTCAGATTAGGAGACCATCCTAGTAGTGAAGGAGTTAACAAAGGCTATATCAAACCTACTTTGTTAATAAAATCTCTCATGAACTGAATCAGATGGACTGGAGATGGCGAGAATGAAAGTAAAAAGACGTTACCGCACTGAAGGGGTAAGTTTTGTTTATGAGAGCATCACATGTCGCTAAAGGCTGTATTTGTGTTTGTCTTGAGAGATTTCCTAACTTACTCAGCGATTAATTTAGTACTTTACACTTAATCCTGCATGTTGCATTGATATTAACAAGACATCAGTAAGGTACAAGAGTTTTTTAAGGATAAATTAATTAAAAAGAAAAAAAATAATGGGGATGTGCTAGGAAATCTCAAATGCCATCTCGCAAGTGTTTGCTGATCCATGATTGACGGCTTATAAATTACGTCAAATTTTCAAACCTCGAGTCCTTCAGGCTGGAGTACAGATTTACAGGAAACTTTACAGCGTGGCAGCAGAGTGGAGTGTTTATGCGCCTCCAGGAAACCCGTATTCCGACGACCATGCGTGAGTAATGAAAAGTTGAAGAGGCATGAAATCGCAAACGCGGTGACAGATTAAATCCCGGGGAGCAGTCACGTCGTCGCTGCCAGGCAAATTCACGCAAAACTTCAAATAATTTCGCCGAGGCCCCTGCATTCACGTCGGCGCAGCGCAGTGAAAAAGTGAGGAGCGGCGGCCGTAGCGAGGAGTGGTAACGGTTGGTAAATGTTCTAATCCTGGCACTCCAGGCTTGTTAAGGAGGGACGTAAAGCATTTTTTCTCAGCCTAAAAGGAAAAGAAGAGAAACTCCAGATGAATTATTCATAGCAACCTTACCGAGGCGTCTGGAGACCTCAGTGCTGGAACCCGAGGCAAGAGACTTGGTTGTTTTTGTCTGCCACAGCCACCTCCCGGTGTTAACCCCACTGGAATCACTTGCACATTGTTCGTGATGTTGCAGTATTACTACAGCAATGTGCTCTGTAGCTGATCGTAAATGCACATACATACAGTAGCCTACTTGTGGTATCCAGAGTCAGGGACGAAAGTTCGCATATTGTTCAACTGCACCTGCTTTACACTGAGTGTATGCCTGTCACTTTCCTCCTTGGTTCAGTATAGCAGACAGTCATATTGTCGCAGAAATATAGAAAGCCTCTTACGAGCTTTGAAATATTGGTCGGTAGAGGAAAGTAAGAAGAATTGGAGGTTTAATATTTGGCAAACTTTTGTTCTCTGCTATAGATTATGAATGCAGTAGTATTGCATCATTACAGCAACAGCGCGGTATGCGTTCATTAAATATCACATCTCTATATGCTTATGATTTGAACCGTTTTGTCAGCAATGTCAGATGCAATTGTTTAAGTAGGAGATATGATCAACATGACAAGTACATATATTTACTCAGTTATGAATAAATTCGTGATTTAATTTGGCCCCTTTACATCAGCGGACGATTTAATTATAGTACCCCTCTTCCCTCTCGGCGTATCTCATTACGGAGACTGCAATATTGCTTTTTAAATATAATTTTCATTTTAGTATCAAATGAAAAGTGCATATATAAAGTAAATGGAAGTTTAAAAATAGCGTGCAAGATTATGAGTTGTTAAAGTGTTGCTTGCATTGAGAAGAAGGAGAGGATTTCAGTGAAGCAGGAAGTGGTAGAAACTTTAAAGCATAATTGCCTAGGAAGGCATACCGTGTAAGAGTGCGTCGGCAAGGAAGAATATGACAGCAATTTACACCGGGCGTATGTAAACACGGAGTTTATGAAGATGGTAGCCATGCTGATGACGACACCTGCATGTATGGTGGTGGATGTGAGAATCAACCAAAGTCTTCGAAACTCAGTGCCTGTAAATATCGACACCTCAAACCTTTACAGTATAGTGCCTCTGAAGATTATTTTTCCTTCTTGGGAGTCGTGGAAAGGAGAAAAACTTTAAAGAGGATGAGACATTCAGCAGAATCATTTTGCAGATGCCTTGTCCTAGCCTCTGCTCGTTCATTTCTTCCTTCTTGCTTCTATGGTCGGTTATTACATGGTAAAGGAAGGAACATTAAGATAATTGATCACTGAATTAAGAATCACGGAATCCTACAGAGACTGTCGCCCATGTCACATATAATGAAAAACGTGAAGCAGAAATGTCTTGATACTCCCCATTTCATTTCATACATTTTATTTCCTTAACATGTGATAGCGATATAAAAAGGACGGTACCGCTGCTCAGTTATACAAATGCCCATCAATTCCCTTCGTATTCCTTGTAGGGTGATTGGCGAACGGCAGAAGAGTGGCTATTTCAGCCTGCAGTTTCTGGGTTCACCTTCAGATGAATATGAGGCTACAACTGCTGCTACTTGCATTCTTATGGACCGGCATTGCTAGTTAAAAGAGAAGAGAATTAAATGTTCAAATCTATATAACGACTCCATCATGGACACTCAGCTGTGATGCAGGTAATTATATTGGAAATGAAACTGAGCAATCATAATTTCACTCGAGATATTTCATTTATTTTCTCATCTTTTTCTGGGATGATGTTACCGGTTGATGACTGTAAAAAGAAAAAAAAATCAAACGACGCATTTAAACCATGTCGTAGACAATAAAGGTGGGACTGAAATTGGACCATCATGCTGTTGCTCACCTCATTTCATTTTTTCTTTAAATGAACTTTTGCTACCTGATAGACTAAAACAGTAACAAATGGTGCCAGGCACAACAAACCTCACCCAACAGTAGGTGCTTTATTGCTGTTAAATACTGAATCGGTAGTGCCATTTAGGTCATGGTGCCAAATGAAAGCCCATATGAGACTTCATATATCTTGGTAGTGGTAAATATTTGTCAATCTTCAACCAGTTTCGAGTTATAGCCCCCTGAATATCCGTGACCTTGAGTTTGACCTTTCAAGGTCACAATGTCAAAGGTCGTGGTACCAATTAGAAGACCTTATGGGATTTCCCATATATTGATAACAGTAAAAATCTATCTGCAACTCGTTGAGTTTGACTTTTCAAGATCACTCAAGGTGAAAGATCTTGGTGTCAAATGAAAGCCCATAGGGGAGTTCCTGTATGTTGATAATAGTAAATATCTCTATCTTCAACCGGCTTCAAGTTATAGCCCTCCGAAAATCCGTGACCTTTATTTTGACTTCTCAGGTTCACTCGATAACCTCCCAAATTCAATCACTTCCTTTTGAAACCTGTGCCCACATATCCTGAAAGTTTCACGCAATTTTATTCAGCCGTATTTCCGAAATGTTCTGATAGACAAGGAAACAAAGGAACTCGGCCCCAAAAATACCTCGCCAGACTCCGTCCCAGGCGAGGTAAAAATGTCCACAGGCAGATTCCAAACCACAACTCAACAGCTGCACTGAACCTCGTTGCAAATGACTGACAGGAATGAAATCAAACTGCCACGATGCCGGTACCTGCTCGCCTCGGCTCATTATTTTTTCCTCCTTATAGAGAGGCATTACTGGTTGAAATATTTCAGAAAAATCACTAAACACACACAAAAAACAGGATTTTAAATTCTGTCGCTTATATCAAGAAGTGTGAAGCACAGTTGTCACAACAAGTGGTGCCATGCACAACAAACCTCGTTGGACATCAGTTATTTTATTGCTATTAAATACTGAATCGGTACTGTCATATGGTGTCAGTAAACAATTATAGTCTAATGTAATTGTGCAAATCAAATGACCTTTCAAGGTTACTTAAGGTCAAAGATCTTGGTGCCAAATGATATCTCATATGGGAGATCCTGTTTGCTAATAATAGTAAATATCTCCATCTTCAAATGGTTTCAAGTTATAGCCCTTTGAAAATCCGTGACCTTTATTTTAACCTTTCAGGGTCACGCGATTACCTCCAAAATTTAATCACTTCCTTTTGGGACCAGTGTCCACATATCCTGAAAGTTTCATGTAATATCCTTTCACCATTTATCCCTAATGTTCCCAACAATGAAACAAAGAAACAAACTCGACCAAAAGCAATACCTCGCCGGCCTCCGTCTCAGGTTAGGTAATAACGGTCACCTCATGTCCTCAAGCATGCCACTGCTGGGTAACGTTTCGAGTTGGAAGATGGAAGAGTGAAAAAATAAAAATGTCCACAGTCAGATCTAGATTCAGTAAATCAATACGGCGTAAGTTAAGGGCGGAAGTGAAACTAAACTCTGATAGTATCGCTGACCTCATTTCACCCATCTTGATTCTTTGAATAGACATAGCCAGCTGAATAATATGAAAATCGTCCAAGTTAGATTAAAACCACCGCAGTCAAATAGGGACATTTCACTATGCCTCAGGTAATGATAACAAATTAAATGTAGCCATCATAATCTCTCTCACCTGCTTTTCTGTCCTGCATCAGTGAAAAAAAATAAACTTGTGGAAGGACTGGAAAATTAATATAGCCCACATTAAAGCTGGGTATTGCCGGTCAAACAAGGAATCATAACCATATAAGTGGCAATAACGAAATAAATGAAATGAGCTTTCGTGTCATTTATTTTACTCGTCAGTGGAGAGAGAGAGAGAGAGGAAAATTATAACGGAAACTTAAGGCAACAAATGAAGATTGGCCAGCACACCAGTAAAACTATCAACAGAGTGCCCAGAGAAATCGGACGACACTTTCAGTCACTCATTGTTCAAACGTTCCATTGAGGAGGGCGAATAAACACACACACACACACACACACACACACACACACACACACACACACACACACACACACACACACACACACATATGGATCAGGAAAAAAAATCGCCGATACTCTGGAAACAAGATCCGAACAGATAAAATTTCATGAACAGTCGTCACTCATCAGGATCATGTGACTGGGGGAAGGGGAGAGGGGGAGAGAATAGGGGGAGTTAGGGAGGGGGAAGGGAATGGGAAAGGGTAGGATGAGGGATGGTAATGGGAGAGGGTAAGGAGTGAGAAGGGGATGGGAGAGGGGTGGGGAGGAGAGAGGAAATGGGAGGAGGTAGGAGCAGGGTGAAGCAATGGGAAAGGGTAGGTGATGTGAGGGAAAGGATAGGAAAAGGAGAAACGGGAGAATCGGGGAGAGGAATGTTAGCAGGAGAGGGAGGGAGGAGGGTGAGAAGTGACTAAAGGAGAAGTGGGGAAGGTTGAGGAGCGGAAGGGGAAAAATGGATGTGAGTGGAGAGGATGGATGGGGAGGTAAACGGAAGATGTGGGAGAGGTGGGGTGAGGAGAGGGCGATATGTGAGGGGATGAGGGTGGGTGGGGAAAGAGAGGGGAGAAATGGGAAGGAGAGAGAGGAGGAGGTTTGTGAGTGGAGGCGTGGAGAGGGGAGGGGTGGAAAGTGTGTCAATTGGGATAGTGTTGGAAAGGGTGAGTGAGGGGTGGGGTGGGGAAGGGGGTAGGAAGGGGTGGGGTGGGGGGGAAAGGAAAGGGTAGGGTAGGGAGGAGGACAGGAATGGGTCGGGTGAGGATGGGGCAGGAATGGGTGGGGTGAGTAGGGGGCCAGGATATGTGGAGTGCCGGTAAACGCGTCCTCATGCACCCGAGATGACAAAATGGGTCCTCGTCACAGGAAAGAGCTCTATTTGCCCGGCCATTATGAACAAAATTTCGAATGCTTTATCATGCAGTAATTCCATTTCATGGACCGCTCTTTTACGAGATGGAGGGATGGGGACAAGGAAGGAAGGGAGGGTTCATGCTGTATACTAATATGGGAAATCGCTATCTCTTTTCGTCAACTGTAGGTCCTTCACTGTCAGAGACTTCATTATTGTATTTCTGGTTAGATAATTATGTGGAATGGGGCACTAGCCCTCTGCTAAACCACTGTATCGTCACTTCGGTAGAACGCGTGGTTTGGTTATATTGTTACCACCTAGGGTAGTAAATGATTATCTGACTTACAGAAAATCATTTGGCTTGTCACTAAGTGTAGAGTCACCTAAGGGTAGCCCTGATTGAGTGAGTGGATAATGGGCGACGTGAAGGCCATTTGCATGTTGTCATCCCTTATAGGATTAGGGCATCTGGCGTTAGATATAGATAGATAGATAGATAGACAGACAGATAACTTCTCATAGGATTTTGTGGCTTATACTGTATTCTTCCATGATCACTTTAGAGAAGTATGCCTCCAGTGGTGTATTTTCCCTATCTTGTGTATTAGAAGACTCTCTCTCGATATTCAAATTATTTTATGTAGATATCACATGTGTATGAGTGGATGAGTAAATTGGTAGTGTGTTGACCTGTCTCGGCTACACCCCTTTTCTTGGGGGAAGCAGCCTAGGTATATAGATAGATCACATGTATAACTTTTTACAGGCATTTTGTGAATCCAGAAATTTACAAAGCTCATGTTGTTTTGATAGATATGCAAAAGTAAAACCATTGTGAAACGGCCACCAAAGACAGCAATTTACAAAATTTATGATTTTCTTTTGTATTTTTGTACAAGTTTACGTTTTACATGAACTCGTAAAAAAAAAAAAAAGTACTGCTAATACCCTTGCAAAAACTGACAGTCAAACATATGAGTGTCTGTGTAGTGAAGTAGAAATGAGAGATGACAATGAGAGGAAGAGAGCTCAAAATAAGGGACAATGAAGATCCGGAGAGAGAGGAAGATGGTGAGCTGAAAAAGGAAGATGGAAATGCAGAGTGAAGAGAGTTTAATGATAAGTTGTAAGAGGAGAATATTTATAGAATGTTTATAGAGATGACAGGTAAAAGATGGAATGCAAGGGGGAAAGAGAGAGAGAGATGACAGGAAGAAATATGAGACTGAATAGGAAGAAGGAAGGGAACAAAAGCTGGCTTAGACCAGAGATGGATCACAGATGAAGACAAAATGAGATGGCAAAGAAGGAAAAATGTTGAAATCTGTAGCATAATGCAAGAAAACGAAAAAAAAAATGCATTAAGCTTGTTACTGAAGTGGATACTGGGACATGATTTTTTATTCAAGCTTATAGTTAACGGAAGGAATGGTGGTACTTTTTTTTTCCTCTAAAAAATCAGAGAGTGGCTAAAATCTGGCCTGCAAAGACCGGATCGTCACTGGACTCTGTAGCCGGGGAGAGTTTTAACATAGCAGTACTTCCTTGTTGTCCTGTTCATTTTTAGTATGGTGAAGGTTTTACAGTATTTTGTGATCTCTCGCAAGTATTATATCAGCATAGAAACACCCTCTCATGAAGATTGTAAGCAGTCATCATTGATTTATTGTTTACTATGCCAGTTTTCTGTGTTTTTGTTCATAATTACCTCAGGACGAGTTTTCAGCTTTGGAAGGATCTCGCACTGTAAAGAGATTTATGATGCAAAGTTTGTATAAAGATATCGAGTCAAGGAAGATTATTATTGTTATCATTATTATTATTATTATTATGGTGATGAAAATGAGGGATGATGATGATGATGATGATGATGATGATGATGATGATGATTTTCAGCTCTGGAAGAATCTCGCACAGTAAAGAGATTTATGATGCAAAGTTTGTATAAAGTTATCGAGCCAGGGAAGATGATGATGATTATTATTATTATCATTATATTATTATTATTATTATTATTATTATTATTATGGTGATGATGATGATGATGATTATCCATCCATCCATCATCCAGTCCTATGTTGCCCCTTGAGGAGCGGAGGAGCCCGGGGTTAGGCACGTTGGTCCTGACATTTAAGATGAGAGTGACCAGCCTCACTCATCCCTGAGTGGCATTACGTGAGCAGCAAACCCCAACCACCCCTTGGATATAAACCTACACTGGCTCAATCCAGTTGGAGAGCCTTAATTACCCACTAAACCACCTGGCGCCATAATTTGGTTATATGGTTACCACCCAGCGTAGTAAATGGTTTCTTGGTGTACGGGAAACATATGGCTTGTCACTTAGTGCAGAGTCACCCACAGGCAGGAGGAAGATGAAAGAACGAAGGAAAGGAAGACAGAAGAGAGAGTGTAAAGTCACCCGCAGGCAGAAGGAAGTGGGAGGATTGAAAGAAAGAACGACAGAGAGCAAGGACGACAGGAAAGAGCAGACACCCAAAGCAGCACTATAACGAGTGAGTGGATGGTGAGCCCCCCCACCTACATGGGATTATTATTATTATTATTATTATTATTATTATTATTCTCCGAGCCAAGGTTTTTCAGACTGTAAGGGGCATAACAGTACCAGGCACTGTTTTTGTCAGATACTCTGGAACTGTGTCAAGGTTGAGTCCAACCGAGACGCATTCTGTGATAACAGTAAGCTTAATGTCGATTAAAAGTGACAGGAATTTTAATTAACACATTTCATTACTCCATTCATTCTGCGTATTGCAATCGGTAATTTCTAAACAAATTGGTCAAAATTAAAGTTATTCTAACAAGCGTATCGTGTTCATATTATCGTTTTTTTGAACTTTGGTTTACTGCTTATTCCTTTAATATACGAGTATTACAAAACCCTCGTCTAAAATTCATTGATTTTCAAAGTTAATCAGTCCTGGATGTAAAAAAAAAAATGTTAAGTGTAAGAGCTAACATTGAGACATGGAAGCATGTGTATTGTTAAATTTTAAGTAAAAGTTGTACTGTTTTTGTAATATGTGAAATTTTGCCATTTTTTTACGCATAAATTGGACATTCATTTTATAACATAACCATAATTGCCAGACATTTCATTTAATGCCTAGTTTTACAAACAGCACTGTAATCCTAGATTATTGCTCTCATATTTCAAGATATAATTCGTTGAGCAGCACGATATTATTCAGGTTTTTAGCGAGACTAACTGTTTTGTACACCACGACACCAACTCTACCAGGGAGGAGATAAAAGGTCCACACAATGCAGGCGAAGGAGACAAAGGGCACAAAATGTAGGGTGTGTTGTGTTGTGTAGGTGGCAGGGATAGGATGGATGGGGGAGTGGGAGGGTGAGTGGGGTGGCAGGGGTGAAATGGGAGAGGGGGGGGTTCGGTGGCAGGCAGGGGTGGAATACGAGGGCTAGAGGGGTGGCGGGGGGAGGGGGGAACTAGAAAGTGAGGTACGATTGGGGTCGGGTGGGGCGAAGGGTGCTCAGCGGGCCTCTCCACACTGCTGAGATAATGTGCCGCGGGGAAAAGGCGACTCTGCAATGTCTCACACTCGTTGTTGCAGCTGAGAGTATCGATCCTGCCACTGTACCTCACCCTACTCCACCTAACTTCCACACGATGATCTAACTGCACATCATTGAACGTAAAACCTATCCTAATGAAAAGGAAGTTTTCTTCATTAGCCAGTATCAATTATTGATTTCACCATACCAACCCACCCTCGCTTCACTTCCACAGGAGAGCATAATTTCAGTAAAAACCTATCCCACTTCAATAAGGCCGATTCCCATTAGCTTAATCTGCGACTGATCTCACCACTTCACCCTATTGACTTCCACTTGAGGGTAAACTACAGTCCTCTTAAACCCTTTCCCAAGTAGCCCTGTATCATTCGAAAGCCTGTGTTCACTAACATACCTCACATATCTAAATATTGATCTTTCAAGTTCAGTCAGCCTCACCCTGCATACTTCCATACGAAGCCCAACTGCACTTCATTGCACTTAAAGCTTACCCACTTAAGCTAAATTTGTCTTTACTACAGTAGCCTCTAGCAGTTATCGATCTCACTACTTAATTTACTTCCACACGATAGCCAACTAGTTACATTTCACTTTGTACCTATTCCAATTGGTGCAGCCTCAGTCGAAAATATAATTATGTCCACTGACTTATCTGAATTTCTTATCCAAGTATCGAGCCTAAAACCTCCTCTAATCAAGCAAACCCACCGTTATTAGCCTATTTCCGTTGTCGATCTCACCATAACACCCCCGTCACTACCACTCAAGAGATAACTGGACCTTCATTTAGCCGGTTCAGTCTGAAAATTAGGTCCGTTAGCCTACCTTAGTTAACACCTTATTTGTCTATGTACGTCACCCTACTCAATAGACCCAAGTACAGTCCACCTCGCCAAAGCCCCTCTCAACTAGTCCTATCTACATTGAATAATCATGATAATTAACCTGCCTGAAATAACCTCTCTCATGTATCGATCCCAGAGAGCACCCCACTTGCCCCATACAATAACTGTCCACAGTTCACTTCACTAAAGCTTCCCCAAGTTTTTTTTTTTTTTTTATGCAAGGAAGAAGGAACCAAAGGACAGGGCCCGCATGCTGTTCCTTCCAAGAAAAAGTAAAAACAATACAAAAGAGAGCCAAATTCAAGATCCATTCATTTCGAGATGCCTGGACACACTGCGCTTGAAAGATTGGAGATCATAGGAAGTAGGGAATACAGACAGAGGGAGACAGTTCCAGAGTTGACCAGTTGCATAAATGAAGGACTGGGAGTAACGGTTAACTCTTGCATTAGAGAGCTGGACAGAAAAGGGATGAGAGTTTGTTGCTAGACGGGTACCACGCGCCCGTCGTAGAGGTGGAGGGATGCAAACAGACAGTTCAGAGGAACAGTTAGGCCTGGCTCACTGGAAAACCAGTGTACATTAACCTGTGTCAGTTAATCTGTCTCAAAAATCGGTTCAGCAGCTTCACCTCACCCAGTTCACCAATACATAGGTGCTGACTGCATTCACTCTAATTAAAACCAATTCCAACGAGGCCTATCTCCATCGAAACCCCATGGTCATTAACCTGTCGTACTTAAATTATCTCCTCAGACGATCGAACCACTTCACCTCACCAAGCTAACCTCTGCATAGGAGGTGCACTGCCCTTCACGTTAAGTACTTACGGTCGTTTGATTAAACCCTCATCTGCTAAGGCGATGTCAAGCCCCAAATTTTGTATAATAAATTCTGCAGCTCGTATTGAAACTAGAACGTGTCTGTCTGCAGTATGTAATGTAGGACGCAGCTGATATGACAGCGTGAGATATGTGGGACTTGCCTTCCTTCTCGATATTTCTGAAGGGTACTTCCGCAAAAATCTAGCCCATCTATCGCTCAGCCAGTTATAAAACAACATTAATATATGCAGTCTCAGTTATCTATCTTGCTACTTCACCTTGCTGGCTACCATACGAGAGCTACTCTTCGTTTCATATACATTAATCCTTTCCTAGTTACGCCTATCACAATAGAAATCGATATTCGATAATTTATAAGAGTTTTTATATTCCTCCTCTCGCCCCCTCCCCCCCCTTCCTCAGCACAGTACAAGATATAAGTACACCTCAATGTGGCCCATCGACCCAAACACACTTTTGTTCCAGTTATCGTGTGATTCTCTTACGCAGTTTAGAGACCCCCCTCGTAGTGAATAGTTGAACAAAGGATAAGCTAACCCCTCCTTTTCAAAATGTGTTTCTTAACTGTGGCTGTGTTGTTTATATGAGATGAATAACATCGTTCGTCTTCAGATAGAATAAACAAGTTCTTTTTTACGATCAAAACGTTCTTTTATCATTTTAGCGCCTCAAGTTCCCCGTGAGAATTGGAAAATCGTCTGACCTTAGCCGAAATCAGTATAAATAGATATTTCGAAGGTACTGAGTTGAATGAATTCGTCTGGAGAAGGAACAAGTGCATTAAAAAACTCTTGTTGTGAATGGTTTATAACTTTTCTAGCTACCTGACGAAGCCGAAGTAGTGTAAAAGGTAAAACATACTGGTGTGCTTGAAACCTGTCCCTATTTAGCCTGTGTCACTCGAAATCTCTTCTTCAGTAACCTGCCTCAGTTAAAGTATATCAACGTTCCGCCGAGAGTGTGAATCCATCCCTGTAACAACCACACAACACCTACACTACGCGTCTCTTTAACCATCTTTAAGCTTACCCGGGATAGCCTCTTCATATATCATTCTTGCCACCATCAGAAAGTTATATTCGACTTAAGAGAGACCACTAGCAGTGCAAGAGGTAAGATACTGGTCTGATTAGTGAACCCTACAACTAACTCTTCCATTTAGTAGGACCTTTCATAGACTGAATAAAATCACTTGTTAATAGAAAATAGATTAACGTGTTAAGGCAGTTTCAGTCACAAGATTATTTTCATTACTTATCCTAATCAACCGGTCTCTGTAGTCTATTCCAGTCAACACTCCAACAATACGATGATA
>JAGKTI010018823.1:0-17412 GCA_018397915.1 Birgus latro | reverse complement strand
TCGCCAGGTTTAAGGTGGGGCTAATTCTTTAACCCCAAACAACACCCCGGAGTCGGCCACCAGCCGCCCACTTGCTGCTTCCCTCCCTCAGCCAAACCGGTGACGGCCACCTTGCCATAACTCCACAAAAGGAGGTAGAGTGACACCGGGTGACGGCCACCTTGCCGCACTTACTCACACCGAGCGAGGGGCACCTAGCGACAATACGGACAATAGCGGCACTCGCTCTAACTCCACAAAAGGAGGTCAAGTGGTGGCCATCCACAAAAGGAGGTCAAGTGATGGCCATCCACAAAAGGAGGTCAAGTGATGGCCATCCACAAAAGGAGGTCAAGTGATGGCCATCCACAAAAGGAGGTCAAGTGATGGCCATCCACAAAAGGAGGTCAAGTGATGGCCATCCACAAAAGGAGGTCAAGTGATGGCCATCCACAAAAGGAGGTCAAGTGATGGCCATCCACAAAAGGAGGTCAAGTGATGGTCACCGTGCCGCACTCACTCACACCGGGTGATGGCCATCCTGCTGCACACAGGGAGGAGACGGACACTAGCCGCCCTCGCTCCAACTCCACACAAGGAGGAATGGTGACGGCCACCTTGCCGCTCCACTAAAAGAACAAAAAGAAAGGGTCACGGCAAGTGCCCTCCCCCTCTCTCCCCACAAGGACATCCTCCCCCTCGCCCAGCAGTTCGAGGAGGCCTAGCAAGAACCCCTGGAGTCTGCAGTCCTAGCTCTCTCCCTCGACCCCCAGCGGCCCCAGCCCCTGTTGGACTCCGCTGTCCCGAGCTGCAGCAGCCCACGCCTGACGAAGGCACAGCAGCAAGACTGCAGCCCCAGGACCAGCCGCGGCGTTCCCAGGACCCCAGGGCGAGACCTCCCTAGCCCCATGCAACGACCTCCTCACCGGCAGGGTGAGAGCAAGCAAGTTCACCTATACTCCCTGTTCGGGCCCAGCCCCTAGGCCTGAGCCCCCATACTCCTGCGGAAGGGCACACCCCCTATCACGGCCCTCTGACCACTCCCAGACGAGACATTGACCGGACGGCCTCCTGACGCAGGCCCCGGGAGCCCCGAAGACCCCAGAGCCACCTGACGCAGGCCGCTGACCTGGGCCCTCCACTACCACTGGGTCTCATCCTACAGCAAGCCCCAGTCACATCCTCCTGTCACCAAGTCCTCCCGCCCTGCCTACCTGTGTGTGACATTATTTCCTTGTAAAGTGTGCCATATATATTGTAACAGCGCTGTAATTTGTGGTAATATACGTGTAAGGTTGTTGCCCGAGTTTCATGCCCTGTTCCCACTGAATGCCTTAAAAGAGCCCAACCTGGTCTAGAATGAGAACCTTGCTCCAGGCTCGGTGTCTAAGGGACAAGAAGTCACGCCCTTCTACACGCAGCATAACATTATTCACCTAAGTTTCACTGGAGTATAAGTGCAGTATTAATACTATCAACATTAACCCTCTTATGGTCAGGATAGTTCTAGTTGGAACATCAGGAAATTTTGGAATAGGAGTTGAGGTACATCAAGGTTCAGCACTCAGACCACTGCTATGGGAATTGTTGTAAGCTGATGACCTAGTGTTGACGGCAGAGACTAAGGAAGAAGTGATGGAAATGTTTAATAGATGGAAAAATGGAATGGAGAAGAGGGGAATGAAAATAAATATGGATAAGACAAAGCTAATGGTGACAGACGAGAAACCAGTAGAAAGAATTCAGTCAGGAAAATGGCCATGTGGATGCTGTGGCAGAGGAGTAGGAGTGAACTCAGCGTTGTGCATGAAGTGTAATAAGTGGTACCATAGAAGGTGTTCAGGTCTGCAGAAACTGAGAGGAGTGCAAAACTTCCGCTGCCCAGCCTGCACAAGAAGAGAGGCAGAGGGAGATGAAGCAGACAATGTGCTAATAGTGAATGGGGGCACACTACAGGAAGTGCAGCAGTTCTGCTATCTAGGAGATATACTGGACTGTGAAGCAGGGGTGGAGAGATCAGTTAGAACACAGTGGCATCAGCATGGTTAAAGTGGAAGAAAATAACTAGCCTACTGGTCAACAAACGCATACACTGAGACACAGAAGTAAAATATATGAGGCCTGCATTAAACCAGTATTGATATATGGTGCTGAAACATGGGATTTGACAGAAAGACTGATGAATGTTCTGAGGAGTACTGATCGTAGAATGTTAAGATACATGGTAGGAGTGAAATGGGAGGACAGAGTTTTGAGTGAGGAGGCAGCCAGAAGATGTGGGGTGAAGGATCTCAATATCATCTTGAGGCAGAAGCAGCTTTGATGGTTTGGTCACTTGAGGAGTGAGGAAGGGAGCTGTGTGAGAATGGCGGAGGAACTGGATGTGGTGGGACATTGACTGCTAGGAAGACCTAAGACCTAAGAAAAGTGTTGTAATGCAAGATATGGAAAGAATGGGTATTGGAGAAGATTTAATTCAGGATAGGAAGCAGTGGAGAAGCCATCGCACGTCCAACCCCAGTTTGAATATGGGAACAGAAGGACGAAATATGAAGATGATGATGAGGATGATGGTCAGGATAGTTCTAGCATTTTATTCTAGTTAACACCATACAATTTTACTGCACGAATACTAGGAACGTGAGTGATCTTTGGTGGAAAAGTCTGCCCATAGCTCTGTGGCAAAATATGAAAATACTATGGCTCTACATCCCTCCCATCACGCTCAGTGACTAATGCTATGTTCTACTGCTAATCTTGTTACAAATAATAATTATAATTAAATAAATGTATGTGAGAAGTACTTATAAAGAAAAACACCAATAAAAAAGGTGCAAATGTGCACATGGTTAGGCTACTGAGACTCCTCTCTCTTTTGTGCAATTCTCTTTCCTTATTTCCTGGACCCTGCCTATTCTCACCTTAGGTGGAAAAAAGGGTTAAGATGATGATCTTTAGCTCAAATATATATTTAATAATTGAGAATTTCATTATGCTGAAGAGATGCAAATAACTGGAATCCTACTATTAATTTTAAGTAAAATAAAGTGTATCATTATTTATATAAACACTTTTCTTTTTCAAAATAACAGAACAAATTCTTGACATGCTGGGAAACCACTTACTGCGCTGGGTGGTAACCATATAACCAAATTATGGCGCCTGGTGGTTTAGTGGGTAATTGAGGTGCTCCAATCGGGTTGAGCCGGAGAAGGTTTATATCCAAGGGGTGGTTGGGGTTTACTGCTCACGTAATGCCGCTCAGGGATGAGTGAGGCTGGTCACTCTCATCTTAAATGTCAGGACCAATCTGCTTAGCCCCAGGCTCCTACGTTCCTCATGGGGCAACGTAGGATTGGATGATGATGATGATGATGATGATGATGATGATGATGATGATGATGATGATGATGATGCATAATACTGAAACCCAATGCAGCTTCTACCTGTGACAGCATGTATATGCATAATTTTCCATTACCAATCCTATGGCCACATTGGACTGTATTACCCTGATGCCTGGAAGACTTTATAGCACCTCTGTGCCATATTACATCTTAGTATTCTCTTTTATATTACTAGTATCTTCTGAATACTGATGAACAGGGTGGTAGGTATTTAATGAATAGAAAATGAATAATAATGCAAGAAACATTCAAAATGCTGATTGAACCTTCTCTAAAACACACAAGATATCACCAGGAGTGGAAAAGGAGTGATAGCAGGCCATCCTGTATGAGAAAAATAGCATCATTCACTCATTACCTAATCCTTCCTTTGACCATCAGGAGTGTGGAGACCCTGGGCAATGCTATTCAGTCCTGACAGTTAAAGTGATGGGTGACCAGTCTTGCTTGTCCCTGAGTGGCATAATGTGAGCAATAAATCCCTGCCATCCCTTGAACTTAAATGCACAAGAGAATATTAACATGCCATAAGGGGAAATAAACTGGTATGGAAACGATGCCAGGGAGCCTCCTTAACTAGCAAGAACAAGAGCTGTATTCTTATTGGTTAAGGAAGCTCCAAAACACCTGTTCCTAAATTATTTGTTTATTACTCTCCACTAGCCTCCTCTGTGTCATTTAAATTATTTGAATACAGTGAACCCTCAATTATCCGTCGGTGCAATATCTGGCACAAGTATCTTGGCTTTGTTGAGGCAATATCCAGCAATTTCATGCTACATCCAGCACTGAAATGGGACTTACCAGTGGTCCAATGCAACATCCAGCACTGACGGGTCTCAACTGGCTTGTAAGCGGTAGCCAACTGGCACCAGGGGAAATCCCAAAACTTGGGAGCCAATGAAAATGCTTGCTACGCACCAGCCAATCAGAATCCGTCGTGGGCGTGACTTATCTGGTGCACCAAGAATATCGCCACACTCTCATTCTTGCCCATGGATGCCATACAGTCTAGACACGCCTGTGTGCTCTCGCTCCTCTGACCACGCCGTTGCAAAACCCTGGTGCTCTGACTAACTCTGTGGCATCCTATGCTCAAGCTACTGTACTGTATTGTATTGTATTGCAAAGCTAACGACCTGTCAGTGCTCGTTTCCTATCACTGTGATTGGTAAACTACACTTGTGCTGTATTGTGTACTGAACAGTACTGTTTACAAGAGAAAACCCCCCAGTGCTGTTTCTCCCCATCAATGCCAACACTTGGTGAGAACATACACTAGTACACTATGTACAGTACAGTACTGCTGTACTGTATCATTACTATATTCGTTTTATATGTTTAGTTTTCATCATTTACTCATGGTAAAGTTTTTAGGACAGAGGGTCAAGATGGATAAAATCACAATCATCATCATCATCATCCAATCCTATATCGCCCCACAGAGGAGCGTAGGAGCGTGGGGCTAGTCCGGCTTAAAATCAAACATTGTACCAGATATGCAATATCCAGCGTTTCATATTATTTGGCATAGGGCTTGGCTGAATTACAATAGATAAGCGACAGTTTCCTGTACCAACATACTCGGCATTAATAACATACAAACTGATTCAAGGTAACCATATCTTGAAGTAAATCACTAAGGAAAAGGTGCTAGGGAGCTTAAGTGACAAGAATACAGACTTAAGAATCCCAGGCACATATTCTTGTCAGTTTAGGAGGCTTTGTAGCCACTCTTCCTAAGCTATGTATTTTGCACACTACACCTTATTTTTGCTCTTCATGCTACTTGTTTTTTCTATATGAATATGGACTACAAAAATAACATACAAGAATATATTATCATATCAAACACGGAAGTAAACTGGAAAGACAGGGATGCTAGGAAGCCATCATAACAAAAGAAAATACACTTAGTCTCAGGTCTCCATGCATGAAAGAGAGTAACATGAGACTGGCTATTACCATTTTACCAACTCACAATGCAGGCACCTACAGTAATTTGACAGGAACTCTTTATAATGGTGTCAACAAGTGGGTTGGCAGAGAGCTTACGCCCTTCCCTGTAAAAAAACCAACTCAAAGACAAACGGTTACACCTTACAGTATTATGGCATCTGACTAAATAATGAATAAATTAATAAAAATTTTCCAATGTAAAGAGTTATATACACTCATCATTAACACTTTTACTTCATGAATGCTGTCTTAAATAAAGCAAAATGGTCTGAAGAAAGTATGAATCAAATCAGAAATGCATCCTCAGACTGGAGGGACTAATACTGGATACACTTTCCCCTTCTTTTAATTTACTGTATACATTTTACTACAATTTATTATACATTTATAGTAATAGAAAAAAGATAAGGCACCAACAACAAAAGAAGGAATTAATGCATTAGAGACACACAGTAGCCTGCCGTATAAACACAGGTTCATTATAGTTTTTTCATTCAACATTACCAAACTCAAAACCTCCTCAATCACACTAAACTTAATTATTATTATACCAGGCACAAAAATGCAAATTCAGCATGATACTAAATTAGTGTGACAGTACAAAAGGAATGTACATAATTACTTAACTGACAGTGTAATTTATTCTTGCCATTAACAGCTTCATTCAAACTTTTATTACAGTTAGGAAAGGACAGGCCTCACACTGAAGGAGTTTATTAAGGCTGTATGTAACCCCCTCTAGTTTGAAAAGTCTATCCTTAAAAAAAAAAAAAAAAAATAGCATCTGAAAAAAAAGCAACCATCAGACTACAGGAATAAAAGCAAAGGATATCCACAGCCATAATATAGAAAGATAAAGAGATAATGGTCAATAAATGCATTCTTATGATAATATGACAGCAAAATAAGGAGTTCTTGGATAAAAATAAACATATAGTGTAATGTGTTGGATAAAAAAAAACATATCTGTTCAACAGAGAGAAGAAATAGTTGCCAAAATTTCAGCAGTTGGAGAATTATATATGTTTTAGTGATGGAAAATGTTTTAGTGATTACCCTATATATGAATTATTATTGAAGAGAGATGCCTTCATGCAGCGGCACTAATATAACCCAGTAGAGGTCATAGATATGACCCTCATCTCCCCCTGAAGCCCCTAAATGGAGGACGACTGCCTGTACAAGGTCAACCAGTAGTCCACCAGGCTCACAGTCAGAGGAGTCTGGGGCAACAACAAAAAGTTTCAGTCCAACCTGGACCATCATGTATAAAGAGGCTCAAAGTCGGACAGGAAGTGTTAAATCCTCTAAGCAACACAATCCTGGAGCAGGTAACTATCAATCTATCTATGCTGGGCAGATGGGGTGGTCACAGACAAATTACATACACTTCACCCTGTTCTTTGCCATCAGGGTGCCCTCTCTTCATCTCATCAGCCTCATTTAAATACCTCTCTACCCAAAACTCTTCCTCATTACAAGTCTTTTTGTATGCTGTTGTTGGTGATGCCAGATGACTGATAGTGGGTTACAGGAGGCTGCAAGTATAAATACTGTCATCATAAACCAACATATGGTCAAGTCAACACTTCCATTCTATTCCAGCCAATTTCAGACAATACCTGTGGGTTAATAGTCACTATTAACCTCGTCAAGGTTGGAGCAACTCTAGTACAGCTACCACCAGATGATTTTATTCAGATGGAAATGGGTGATGGGTGCCTCAGATCTTTTCGTGTACCTCCCAGGTGGTGGAGCTGCCCAGTTGTACAAACATCCCTCAAATTCTTTATCATCTCCCACAAGGAGGATGGTCGACTGGGAGAAGTGTAACTTTGATTTGCTGTCCACCAGGATCATACTGTGATGAGCCTGGGGTTGCAACTACTACTACTACTACTTCTACCAGCATACTACCCCCACCACTACCACTCATCCTTCAACTCCAACAACAACTACTACTACTATGGTACTACAAGCATACCTCTCCCTCACACCCTCCATCTCCTAGCCCCAGGTACATGATGCAATACATTTGATTTTGCACTGGGGGCATTATGTTCAAAGCATTTTTCCATTTCTTTGTCGTTGTTACTCTCCTCCTTGTCCCTGGTAAGCTCGGCATTCTCCTTGAACCAATCTTCGCGGCGTTTGCTGATGTCACAGTGAGCAATCAAGCAGTCTCCACCAATTATATGAGGAAGGGAGACCACCTCACCATGACTCTGAGGGAAAAATAACAAGATAGGTAAGATTTTACAGATGATGATGATGATAATGAATATGATGATGACGATACTTTACCCATGATGTATGACAGGTAAACCACTTCACAAAGACCGAGGAGGGGGGAGTGGATGAAGGAACTGTAGCTTATGAAAAAAAAAAAAAAGTAACATCATATAGACTGCTTACGTATAGAATAAATTATCACATACCTACAAATACCATGTTAGTATAATGTATTATGTGGTTAACAATTTCAACCACCTCTCAGATGCAAACCCTTGATGGAACACATACAGTTGGAGTGCCAGGACTCACTAGACCTCCAGGTTTTTATTTTCAGTTATATGTTTACCACCCAAGTTCAAGTCCAGCTATTACAGATTTTTTATGAATGGAGGATACCTGTAATTTTGTGTGTGTGTGTGTGTGTGTGTGTGTGTGTGTGTGTGTGTGTGTGTCCTTCCTCTGTTCATCTTGTAAAAAAAAATCTATTAAGGATAGTACTACATTAAGTGTGCCCCCACCAACCACAAAGGGTACATATACCGTATACGTTACAGAAAACTGGGAAACATTTACCTTTCTAAATTGCTTGTAATTTATGAGACCAGATGAGTTGAGTGTGGTGGTGGAGGCAGGTGAGGGTGGCAGGAGGTGGATTAGGGACCTCACTTCCACCACCACCAAAGACTTCTCCAGTTTCCTACCCAGCTCACCCACACTATCATCCACCACCCTGCTTTTCGCTGCCTCTGTTCCATTGCCATCCTTCTCTTGCTCACTGGAAGATCGTGTAACACTGGCCGATGTCTTCTGTCGAGAAAGATGTGTTAGTTTGTGCACCTTAGCCTGGTGGATATTTTTTTCCGTTTGCAGCTTATTTCCCACAGCTCAATAGTAGAATAAGACAATACTATAGCTCTACATCCTTTCCACAGCACTTCTTTGTGACTAGCACAATATTCTAGAAGCAATCTCTAGTTGCAGCTCAGCATACAAGATGGAGAGACTGCAATTTTAGGTAAAGTTATTGCAGACAATGAAGTAATAGTGAGATGGTACGGAGTATATGCCTTAAAAAATAAAACTACAGTATATATAGTATAGTAATCATCAATCTCTTGTATCAGTGTGATGATGTATAGATAGACAGACAGAGATAGACAGAAGAGAGACACACAGACACAGATAGACAGATAAATAGATAAACTAACAAACAGAAAGACAGATACAGTAGAAAATTTTCACATTTAAACAACTGCTGAATTACTCAACCAGTAACACCATTTATAATCATCATCATCATCATCATCATCGTCATCATTCTCCTCCCTTCCCCTCCTCCTGGGTCATTCCATCATGAGAAACGTTACGTTCAGAGACAAGTTACTGATCTACTCTCACTTGTATTTTCTTATGTAGGCAATATAAATAAAAGTCTGGAGGGTGAAGTGCTTGAAAGGGTGCAGCAGGGAAGGAAGGTAGCTGGTTCGTTGAAAGCAGTGATAAGAAACAGGGAGGTGAGCATGGAAGTGAAGCTTGGACCCTGTTGGAGGGACAGAAGTCATGAGTGAGAGCAGTGGAAATGAGTTATTTGAGAGAAGCATGTGGAGTCACATGGAGAGAGAGACTAACAAATGAGGAAGTGAAGGAGCGTTGTGGTGTGGTTGTGGATGTGATAGGAAACGTTAGGAGAAACACGTTAAGGTGGTTTGGGCATGTGGAAAGGATGGAGAGTGAAAGACTGACAAGGAGAGTGTATGTGAGTGAGGTGGAGGGGGCGAGAGGGAGGGGGAGGCCCAGGATGAGAGGGAGGGATGGAGTGGAGAGGTATATGAGAGAGGGGGGTGTGAGTTGGGAGCAGGGTAGTGAAATGGCAGGGGACAGGGCGACATGGAGGCGATTTGTTTGTGGCCACCCTGTGTGGGATTGAGGCATCTGGCAATAGATAGATAGATAGATAGACCTCACACTACATTATGCCATAATCAGATTATTCATATGTTTTTATTCTGATTTTATATAAATTTTTAAAAGAGGCGTGACAAATGTTACCGCGATGCTTCCCCACCTTTTACTCTGCATGAGTATTTTCAATAACTGTGATTTTACTGGTTCAATCAAGAAGTGCTTTATATCAGTAATATGTCAATGTATGAGGATCATAACCATACCAAGCAAATTCTATTCCTCCTAAGAATTTTGCTACTGTTAAGGAAAATGTTACAGTGAGACACGTCACAGGAAAAGTGAGAATCATTACTTGTGCGAATTTAGTTTTTCATATAATTACAAAATCATCTCTTATGAAGGTTACAATAATTGTAAGTATCACAAAACAATGTAAATCATGTATTAATGTGAAACACATGATAAATTAACCAAAACATGATTCTTGTAAAGCAGGGTTGGGGGTGATGCAGCGGAAAAGAACAATGTAATTTTGAATATTATGAACATAAATTACCTTATAACATGTAGGTAACCCTACAGCCAGTAACTGATGTGAAAGTTACATGATGAGCTTACCTGTATAGGCTATCACACCAGTGATATAAACAACACAAAAATTAAAGATCAACTACTTGCCCATCGAAGATGGAAAATTCATCCTTTTAGACTAATTGATTGAGGAAGGAGAGTTCATCCCTTTGAATGTGTGTGTCATTCTTAACACATGAGGAGTTGGCAATACCTACACAACCATATCCCTTGAGATCTCGTCTCTGTCCGGGTTGTCAGGAAAATGAAACTGGCTATCACCCATTCTGTCAGTGCCTCTCTTTCTTAAATAATTAACTTCAAACATGCCTCTCTCTGGAACTGATTCTACCACTGCAATATAATGCTTTGACAACTTCTTGGTAGTGTAATGAACTAGTACATAGTTACCTGGGGATGGTTTTTGTGTTGCTTCAATATCAGTAGTACTCTGTGACTCAGGCTGGGACAAGAATGACTCTGACATTTCTGCAAGAGATGGTGTACTTTCCCTATCTCTGCTAGTACTGGAGTCAGATTGTGGGTCATAGCCAGGCTCCCGAAGATAGCACTGCTTAAAAGGTGATTGGTCTGCAGTCAAATGATTAAATGCTACTTTATTGTGGCCAAGAGGTTTTACTGACCTGCACTGCAGAATGGATTTTGCTGCCTTACAGTTTTCCCAGATCTCTATATATTTTGACTTCTCAGTGTTTATATATTCAGTAGACATACATTAGTTCAGTTTTATCTGTTATTTGTTCAGCCTCCTCATAAAATTCTACAGCAGACCTTACTGTACAGCGACTTTGCAAAACTCACCAGTAGACATTCCATTTAAGTAAAGCCCCAATCCCATCATGAGGGCCCTTGCCATGATAACTTTCTTGAAAGTTCCATTCAGCAGTGCAGTTGTGGATGTCTTTGTAATAGGTTAGAGCTGCCATAGAATACCTATTCTTTAAGTGGGCTGCTGCCCCATCAGTCCACAATGATACATGTATAAAATGAATATCAGGCACCAGGTACCAAGCAAAATCAATTTACTGTCTGGAAAGAATAAAACTTAAAGGTGACATATTAAATTACAAACACAGGGGTTTTATTATTGGACTTCAGTGCAGCTACCTTG
Source organism: Birgus latro (assembly GCA_018397915.1). Classification (NCBI taxonomy): domain Eukaryota; kingdom Metazoa; phylum Arthropoda; class Malacostraca; order Decapoda; family Coenobitidae; genus Birgus; species Birgus latro. The sequence goes on along the minus strand of JAGKTI010018823.1, from coordinate 6,225 downwards.
ATTTTTTGTTCAAAGGTGTGTGTGAGAAACGTTACATCATTTTCCAGTAACGTTCCTCACAGCGGGAATGTAATGTGTGTGATGAACCATATGGCTTACCAGGGTTTGTTTCAAAGTAGCCCAATGCTACATTAGTAAGGCCTTGGGATGCCTATTTAAAATATAAAGTTAAGTTGATATTCTCCAGTTTGTTAGCTGTGTATGGGAAAAATGGGGAAAAAACGTGGGACACGTTACTCCTGAAATACTTCCACTTAAAGGTCATTCTATATTCTGACCACAACATATATGTAAACAACTGTAGTGTCAATCACAGCTCAAATAGATGCATTTTCAGTAAAACACTATGTCAGCATTCCAAACAGTAACATACTCTGGTCAATGATGTTATGAAAATTGCTAAATTCAGCACTGATTTTTCTTTGGTGACATAATATGACAATTTTTTATGCAGCTCCCTTAGTTGATAGTTTAGGCTCTTTTTCTCTTGATTAATAAAATTCAATGATTAAGCTTTAAAATGATATATAATTTATATTCTTTTAAGCAATTCTGATTTTGACACAAAAGGTTGACATCGTGGAATGATCCTCCTCCTCATCATCATCACCACCATCATCCCCATCATCATTCTCCTCATCCTCATCTTTCTCCTCCTCATCATCAATATCATAATCATCAACACCACCATCTTAACTCTACCACCAGTATTGCTAAATGAGATGGGGAGATACAGACACAGGAAAACACAAGATTATAAAATGTCAAAGTACAAACCCAACCCACCTTAGATATAAAGCCTTCATAAGCATTATCATCATCCTGCTGAGTAATGCTGCTGCTGAAACAGTTGACTGGCTGTGTGGTGATGTCAGCAGTGTTTACCCTGGCTGACTCACCATCCTCAGCACCACTCTTCTTGATTACAATACCCTGTTCAGCAACACCACTCTGTTGACCGTTGTTGACTGACTGACTGGGCGGTTCATCAGTAATGGTGTTAAGTTCTGTCCTCCTGCACTTAGCTGTCAGAGCATCAAAAGGTCGAGCTACTGTATTTTGATCAGGGACAGTCGATTCAGCTGCAGTCTGAAACAGGATGAAGAAAATATGCCATAGCAGGAATGGATCATCATCATCATCCAGATCTCTTTTTTCCCCTCCTAAGGACAGATGGGATGTGGCAGGATTGAGAAAGAATGAAAAAACCTGACAGGATAAACTAGCCAAAAAATCTGCCAAGTACAATGGGCCACTTTTGTTAGCTTCTTCTATCAGCTTTTTACTTTACTCTGAATATTATTTAAAAACAATTAAGTAAATAAGTTGTATGCTCACACCTGAAAGACCCTACAAACATCTTATAAAACTGTGTGATACGAGGAAAACTAAAATAGAAGTGACAACCTTGTGGTGGAGGTATTAACACTGTTCACAGAGCCAATGCAATTCAAAACACATTCAGCCAATACTCAATACTCACCTCAGCTGCCAATCTTCTCTTGGAGCTCTTGTTTGGATGGGTAAACAAATCCTTCATCTCCTGCCTCACACTGCCGTCTGTTTCATTCATCGGCAGGTCTCTGTTGCTCCCTAATTTGCCCTCGATCCCAGCTGGGTTAGTGGGTCTCTCATTTACAGTTTCCTCTGACTGTTTTGCTCTCTTCCCCCCAACCATCCAACCAATATCTGCATCTGAGGAATCTTCAGCTCCCATATCTTCACTTCTTGTCCTTTTCCCTGCAATACTTATACCCTTCTCCTCTCCTTCAGGTTTCCCATTCCCCATCTTCCCACCCTGCAACCTGTTCTTATTCAAATCTCCTTCAACAGCACTATCATCATGTCTCCCAGTTATCTTTTCCTTTCTCATTAATATACCCTCCTCACCTAATATTCCATCTGCTTCCTTATCCTCAAGTCCCATGCTTCTCTTCCCTCTCAAAGTCTCCTCTCTTTAGCTGTCCTTTCTCCAAATCTCCACTTTCCTGGTTGGAAATCTATCTCATCCAGTATATTCTCCTCCACAACCCCCTCTTTGACTGGAACATAGGATTGGGTCGCCACAACCTCATTCCGTAAAGTTGTTTCCTCATCATGTTGCAAAGTCTCTGCTTTCAGACTTAGCAAGGTGAAAGGAGCCAAGCGGATTGTGCATTCCACCGAGGAAATGTTGATGACGGTGGTATCTGTCAGAGTACAGTCAGTCATCAATTAATGCTTTCAGCCTGAGGATGCCCTTCCTATATAAATTCTGATATTTCTTGACAAAATCTTCTGCATTGGAGAAACTTTTCAAACTGAAGAGGTTACATGCTGTCTTAACAAATCCCTTTTAATACAAACAACACTAGAGGCCTTGCAACACTGGATGTCACCTGGAATCAGGAGGTTCAAGTAATGGGTCTGTGCTCCTGAAATGCAATCTTAAGTGAAACAACTTTGTAAGGCATGCTTTTGAATCATGATTATGGATGGTACAAGCACAAAAAATACCATATGGTACTTATTTATAAACATCCTTTAAGTGAATCAAGACCTATTTTCAATGAAAAAAAAAAAAGTGTTAGCTATCATACTTCAACGACAACATAATAATGTTGCAGTTGCTCCAGCCTCATCTAAATGTGAACTCCATGGACTGCAGGCTGCAGCTACCATTATCCTGCAGTTGCTATCCTCCTTCTGGAGGATAAGGGCATTTGTACAATCTGGTTACATTGTGTCACTGTGTAAGGCATTCTTCTCCAGTACCAGTATAATAATAAAACAGCTTTAAACCTGGACCAGCTACCTGTACTCAATGCTGTTTTGTTTTCACTGCCAATGGTAACATTCTCTAAATCCTCTCTCTGGGTGCTGGTGTGTTGGGGAACAAACTTGGATTCAGGCAGATCAAAGTCTTTCACTTCACCCTGCATAATGCAAAAATGGAAAACTCAATAAGATGTTTAAAATCAGTCCTTTTAAATTTTTCAAATATTCCACATCTTTCACTTCAGACACATGGAGAAAAATGCAAACAGGAAAATAGGGAATTTAAAAATATGTGCAAAAAATAATTCCATGTTTTTCATTTCAAACTGGAAAATGGAAAGAGGTTAATGAGAAAGGTTTAAATAATCTATAACCGTGGATGAGTTTCAGTACCTGTATTTCTTTTGCCTGGCTAAGTTCTTTATATCTTTAAACCTTATCTATGTGCTAGGGTTGATTTCTGTATGCTTGGTAGTACTAAAATAATGTCAAATGATAAATAAGTCATCATCATAAGCTTATTATTATTCCCACCACCATAATAAAAGACATTACAAAAATACTTCAGAATTAAAGCTTAATGGTTACTATATCAAATAATCATTACAGAGTGCAAAGATGTATGCTTGGTGCAATAATTAAATGATTGCTCTGAATCAGCTGATCTATCAATTACTGTATGTTAAGGAGGATACATGTAATGTACAAGTACTCCTCAACTTATGTAATTAATTGAATCCTGCAGTTCTTATGTAAGATGAATTTTTACATAAATCAGGGAAAACCAACAACAACAAACAACAGGGGCGACAATGACGTCCTCTTCTCGAGCTGAAGGCAAGGCTCATACAGGCTCTTTGACGCTGACAACCTTCTCCCGACACCAACAAGTGGTTATGTAGCCTACTAGGACTGCTTTTAAGCTCCATAACTTTTACTGGAACCCCTTGTTAGAAGAGACAAGAGGAACACAGGAAACACACCACCCAGGTCTCCAGCTAGTGACAGCCTTCCACATCAACAACAGTAATATCAAGTAAGGAATTTGTGAATCATCCTGCTCTACATCTTAATAAATATCTCTCCACCCAAATCGAAATGAGCCAGGACATCGGAAGAGGGAAGCAGGTTACGGATTCCACCGATTCAAGTAAGTTTCCAAAGTGTGCTAGATGCAGGAAAAATGTGAGGAAACAAGACAAAGCAATGTGGTGTGATCAGTGTGAAGAATGGGTTCATATACAAATGGGGACAAGAAGACACTGCACTGAGCACAAAAGGAAGGACAATGGAGAGTGTGTAAATATAATGTATAAATGCAATCAGTGCCTTATAAGTGAGAGAGAGAAAATAGAGAAGGCAAGGGAAAGAAGGGATTAAAACAAGCTCATAGGGAATTGGAAATTATGGCAGAAAAGTATAAGAAAATGGAAGAAAATCTGAAGAAATCAAAGGAAAGATATGAACAAAGTGAAAAGGAGGAGGAAATCTTATGTAAAGAGAAAGAAAAAGCAGAGGAAATGCCAAAGAAATTAGAAAGAGAATATGAAGAAAACAGGAAGAAAAATTTTTATGATGAAAATGAAAAAGAACGTAAAAATCTGAGGAAAATAAGTAAAAATTTGGAAGAAAGGGTAATGTATGAAAGCTCTGAAAAAGAAGAAGCAAAAAATGAATGAAGAAAAACTAAGAGAAATACTAATTGTAGCAAAGGAAGAAAACACTGCTTTGAAAAGATTAGATCAAGAGAGTCAACAAAAACTTAAAGAACAGTATGACAAAATGGAAGAAGAAACCAGAAAAAGAAAAAGAGCAGAATACTGACAAAACATAGAAAAATTTGGAGAAAGCAAACAAAAAGAGATAGAAATAGAAGATGAAAAAAAAACACAGAGAAATATATGAAACAGAACGGAAAAACAGTCAAGCAGTGAAAACCAGTGAGGATAATGTAACAGACAATGAAGCAACAGTAACTGATAGAGAGAAACATAAGGAACAAAAAAATTATGAAGCTCCTGACAGAAAAGAAAATGGTAAAAAAGAAACGGCGGAACAAGAAAAAGAAAACAGAAAAGAACAAAAACAAGGTACAGGAAAAGTTAAACAACAAAAAGGACTGAGAAATCCACAAGAGGGCAAGGAAATTGTTATGCTATGTTTTCGAGGTACAACTACTTGTCCCTCAGATACGTATACGTGTGGCAGAGTCTCACCTTGCCACGTCTCCAAGAGCCGACCTCTCGTTCCTCGAATACGTAGGCTTACAGTGGGGTTCTTTATCAAGACCGGGTTAGCATGCCAGAGGGAGGACAGGACACAAAAACACAGAAGTAACCAAACAGACAAACATATATTCACAAAGTTATAATCCCAGATATCAAGGGTACATTTATCATTTACAAGAGAAATAGGTCAGGTGGTCATTGGCAATGGACAAGTTTACACAAAATCTAGAAGTCACTCTACCTGCTGTGGGAAGTATGGCAATACAGTAAAACCTCGATATAACAGACTTCAGTAGACTGAAATTCGCTTTTATCGGACTCGAGGAGCTACCGGACTAAACCCCAATATATCGGAAAAAGTCCGATATAGCCAGAAAGCAGTCCGGACTGCCTGACAACTTCAGCTATGTTCACCACAATAAGACAAGTAAAAGACATGTTTTTCAGTACATAGTACAGTATTATTATACCATTTGATTAATGTAGTGAAGGTATAACACAGTACAATACTGCAATGGCGGTGAAAACTACCGATTCAATCCGGACTAATGTCTGATATATCGGAAAAAGTCCGGATTAGCAGGGGTAAGTCCGGATGTCGCTTTTATCGGAAAATTGCATATTTCGGACTGGCCTGAGCCCAATTAGTCCGTTATAGTGAGGTCTTACTGTACTGTATTTCTACAGTATTCACGGCACCAATACAACACTGGGATATATGGTAAGTATGAATATGATGGCCTTTACATACAACAGTTTTATAGTACTGGACGGCACTGAGATAGCACAACACACTGGATTATATATTACTCCTGTCACTTTTATGGCGGTGACCGCACGAGAGAATGAGGTCTCAGTGTCACGAGGTGGGGGGGGGTAGAATTTACTACAGTATTACACTTCTAGGGAATCCACAATGATCGGAATACACACATAGGACAGGCGTATCGGCTAATGTTCTAGCCGCACTTCTAGATTGGTCTTATTTAGGTGAATGTCACTGGGGAGGAGAAATATAAGGTAATGAATATTCAAGGGGCAGCACTGCTATTACCAATGATTTACACAAGTCTCTATATACACATACACTGCAGCTCGTCCAGTTCTACACACTGATGAATATCAGAATGTCACTTTGGTCAGTTCTCTTAGGTGAGGATCACTTCCACGTCACAGGTACGGTCACAAGAATTTACACTAGTCTGTATTTAGTTCAACGCACTTAACACTTTCCCTGTTA
>JAGKTI010018822.1:0-16594 GCA_018397915.1 Birgus latro | reverse complement strand
CAAAAAAAAAAAGAAACAACAGAAAAAAAAAAAAAAAAAAAAAAAAACAGCAAAAAAGAGACAAAAAGAAAGAAAGAAAGAGAAAAAGAGAGAGAAAAAGAGAGAGAGAGAGAGAGAGAGAGAGAGAGAGAGACCTTGAGCACCTCCTAATCTGCTTCTTACCATCCAATATATTACCACTATAAAGTACAGGTTTCTCTCTTCATTCTGACTTGCCGTAAGTGCCTGGGATAGATTAAACGCATCTACTTGCCCGATTGCTAGGGGGTTATCTCATCCTCTTCAGGCCCACAGTGAAGGCGGAGGGACATTGGTTACAAGATTATGACAATGTGAGATAACTTTTACCTGGTCTTAGTGCTGTGGTATGATGCCTGGCTCTCACCTGACAGTCCCGGGTTCGATTCTCGGCGTAGTGGTAATATACTGGATGATTTTTCCTGTGTAAGGAACAGGTGTTCTCTCTTCTCTTCTTGCTTCTTACCAGATTCTTCCCTGCATTCTCCCTCCCCCTCCCCCTCTCTGTCCCTGCATTCTCCCTTACCACCCTTCCTCTCTCCTTGCATTCTCCCTTTCCCCCATTCTTCTCTCCCTGCATTCTCTTTCCCTTCTCTCTCTTTCCCTGCATTCCCCCCTATTTCTCCCCTCTCTCCCTGCATCCTCCCTCGACTCTTCCCTCCCTTCACCTTCTCCCTGCCTTTCTGCATTCTCTCCTCCGCTCCTTTACCCTCCCCCTCCCTCCTCGCAACCTTCCTCCCTCACCGCATTCTCCCTCCCTCTCAGCATTCTCCCTCCGACTTCTTCACCTTTTCATATTTCTCTCTGTATTTTCCACCCTCCCTTACTCCCTGCATAAAAGCGGTAAAATGATATGGGGTTGCGGAGGAGGACAGGACAGACAAATGGCTTAGAACGTGAAAAAAGACAGTGATAGTAAACAAAGGCTAGGATGGTGAGGGAAAAACAAAAAGGCAGTGAGTGACAGTGGTATGTTGTTGGCTCGGTTATATGACTGCTGAGGAAGAGCGTTACCTCGTTAGCGTACACCTCACAAACTCAGCGGTACAGAGTGACTAACTAGAGAACCTCCGAACGTGAGAGGAGTGTCAAATCGACCTGGCCACCGAATCGCCCTCCTCCTTGCATCGTTACCCCTCCCCTTACTACACTCGCACTCTGCCTTCCTGCAATCTTCTCCCTTTCCATACGTGTCTCTCCCTGCATTTCCCTCCCTTTACCATCATCCCTCGCACCCCTGTCCTTCCATGTCCATCCCTACATTCTGCCCTTACCATGCCTCCTTCCTTCAGCTGTTCTGTTCACTCTCCTTTTGCTTCTCTGCATCTCCTTCCTCTCCTTTTCTCCTTACTTGCATTCCCCCCCCCCCCGCCTTTCCTCCATCTTCCCTCTCTTTCCCTGAATTCCTCTCTCCCTACTTCCCTATACCATCTTTCCTCTTCTTCCCTTCCTCATTCCCTCCATTTCTCCCGTCCTTCCTTTTTGCCCTCCCTCATTTCCTCGCATACCCCTCTATATCTCCCTAAAATGTTCCCTCCCTCCTTGCATCTTCTCCCCCTCTCCACCATTCTCTCCTTGCCTTTCCCCTCCTCTCTCCCTCTCCCCCACCCCTTTGAGTCTCACTGTTTGTCTCTCATTTGCTTGGAGCTGCTTTGTTTGCTTGTCTTTGTCCTTCCTCTGCTTGCGGTTTGTTTGCTAACGCCGCCTGGCTTCTGTCGGCTCTTGCTTCTGTATTTTTGCACTACTAAATTTATCTTCTTTGTTTTTTGTTTTGTTTTTTTAACGTTATTACTGCTTCCAACTCTGGAGTTTGGCTCCTACTTGTCTGTATTTCATCAAATCCCAAACACCCACAGATGACGTTACACATCATCATCATCATCATCATCATATCATCATCATCACAACCCTCATTCCCATCTAAGAGACGGTATGATGCAGGCTCCAGAGACAATACTGGTGAGGGCAGGCGTCATGAAGGGCATCTGCGGTGATCCTCTCCGTAACTTGGCATCTGAGCATGTGGCGGGTTATTCATCCACTATCCAGGGATATAAGGCCACTGCATCATCCAGGTTACCACAGTTACCTACCCTAGATGTTACTTTACGAATTCATTTTCCTTGTCAACTCACGAAGATTGGATGGCCACCTGAACGACGTGGCGCCAGTTGCCCACACCAGGATTTAAACTCTGGTGCCAACGGGCCGTCAGCTTCGTTACTAGCAATATTAATCACTAAGCTACCGTGGCCACAACCTACCACAGAAACAATACCCACCTTATAAAATTTAATATGCCTACTCAGTACCAGTGTAACAGTATCCGCTGGGAGTACGGACACGTTCAGTCCCATTACATACTTCATATTCTCATTCTTGCTACTGTCAGACTTACAGCCAGCTGTGGGGAGATCTCTTGCAGCCAAGGAGTTTGAAAGTCTCCACGAGTCCCTTCAGTAAGGTGGTGTATTTTTTCTGTTTTGTTCTCGCTACCATCAATGATACCATTCAGCTTAGGAGAGGTTTCTAGCAGCGAAGTGGTTAGTGAGGTGACAGGGCATGACGACGGCGCAGTGTTACCGTATTCAGCAAAAAGGTAGTCGTCACACTTATATGCAAAATATGGAAGTAAACTCAGGACCACGAATTATTTTATCCCTATTCATATCGTTTTTCAGTTTTATAAACTACCTTATTTTGCTTACTTACTGATTAGTTTTCAATGTTTTTTTTATTTATATTTCATTTTTTCATATGCCTTCTAGGTAAAATGCCATGGTTTAGCTGTGCTTCCTGCCCTTATGGTGGATGCTGGACAGGGACGCCCTCACGTGGTGCCACTGATATAACCGGGAGGCTATGTTACCTAGTTATACGAACGTCCTTCAATTTCCATCCAATCCCCTGAAAAGAAGATGGTGAACGGCAGAAGGGCAACTTCAACCTGCAGTCCACCAGGTTCACGTTCAAATTAGCCTGAGGCACAACAAACCTTACCGTGTGGTGTAACTGAACTGCACTGCAATATTACATTACTAAAAGGAAAAGGGAAGACCTCGTTCATTTGTTTCGATGGTGCTGCAAAGAACATTCACCATCACCACTGTTATGAAATGATCGACCATTACCGCAACTATCACCAGCAATACACCATGCCTACCATCACCATTAGCAGCACCAACACCAACATCAACCAAACAGATAAGAGTTGCACTGAGGTCACCAGAAACTCAATCACTTTTCTCTAGTGCTTGTATCCATCATTATCATCAGTATCACCTTCCACCGTTTTATATACTATCACCATTTTCACCTTCCAATTGTTCCTGTATACATCACTATCATTACGGTTAATCGCTATACTTGTATCTATCACTATCACCTTTCATCAGCCACCCCTATCACCATCAGCTTCCTTTATTCACAGTACTTATTTACCTTCACTATCATTTGCTGTACTTATAACCACCACTTACAGCTTCCTTTGATCTTTGTACCCATCTCTATCATCGCTACCACCTTCCACGGATCTCTGTACCCATCATCTTTATCACTTTCCTTTATTTACTGTAATCACGGTTTCTCCTATATTCTTCCAAATCAGCATTCCATTTTGCACAAATTATCAATATATCCCTCTGTTTTGTTAGTGCCTTTTGTCTACCCCTGAAAGGACGTGAGAGATCTTATTCAACCTTCAGGCATATTACGATAAGACTTAATTTAGGAGTGGCCCTCAATTCTCTAGTTAAGAATCAACTCGCCTTTCCCCACGACATGACACTAATTTTCCTTTATATTCTCAACCTCTTCTCACGCATGACTTGGTAAATGCCGAAGTATCGATTTTAGTAACACTTTCCTTTACCCAATTTTACTTATAATGTGTTCTTTTCGCAGCTGGATTTTTCACTTTCCTATACCCAATTCAACCATTTTCTTCCTTTATATCACAGCTTCCCTCTTTTATTCACCTCCCCACCAACTTTCTAAAACTTCCCCAAACACCATTGACAGCTACAGTATTTTCAAATTTCTTGGCCACTCTCCCCGTTGCTTAATCCCTAACAAAACTTCAAGTATAATTTAGTAAAGCAACAGAAAATCGTACGGTAACAGATAATACCAATGACTTTCCTCTTACCCATATTCCCCTCGCCATTTTCCCCTTCTATTAACTTCCCATTAACTTTTCTTTACATCACTAATGAAATCAGTTATTTCTAAAAGTAAAGTCTTCTATTTTAGGTGTGTTCTAACTCGGTGTTCTATTTTTTCAGGTGAGTGGGGTGTTGCGTTGAGGAGGTGAGCTAAGGTGAGAAGGAATTACTAAGACATAAGAGGGAATATGAAGGCAGTTAGAGAGAGTTGGAGGCAGTGAGGAAAAGTGTGTGTGTGTGTGTGTGTGTGTGTGTGTGTGTGTGTGTGTGTGTGTGTGTGTGTGTGTGTGTGTGTGTGTGTGTGTGTGCGCGCGTGCGCGTGTGTGTGCGTGCATGCGCGCGCGCGCGCGCGCGTACAATAGCCTCACACAACAGCAACACCCACCCACCCACTCCACCCTGAAAACTGCAAACAAGACACTGATAAAATTAATCCCAAAACCTTTCGTCGCCTGATTTGGAACGCATCGCCCATAGAAACTAAACGCATCAGTATTTTCTGCACCAATACGCACTATACATTTATTTATACAATGATTTATTTAGAGTGTTGTAATGTAAGGTAAAATGTGAAAGGTGAAGGTCAGGGGAGTGAAAATCAAACAAGGTCACTCCCACAGTGGCTCCACGTGGGCATACGGGGGCATCACCCTCGCCTTCTTCCTAATAATGTGTGTATTTATTGTTTTAAGTCATATAATGTACTTATTTAATCTTCTCAATATGTTTCTGGAGTGTATTTTATCCCGAATCACCTAGTTCATGTGGGCATTTTAATTGCTCAGCTCACTTAACAACTTGCCTTTCTCTTTATTAAATTTGCCTGTGGTGGATAAAACTGTCCGTAAAAATTTGCGGGACTAATAGCCCACAATGACCAATTCTGATAAAAAAAAAAACAAGTAGAGAAATTTTTATTTTCGAGTATTTTCGCTTCTCGCAATTTCCGACAATTTCGCTCCGTCTCGTCGCGCGCGATTGCCAACAAGTTTGTTTGTTACTATACTGACACTCCTTGGACTTACTCCGACTCAGATTTTCCCCAAACCATCCAAACTCACTCCAAATTATCCAAAATCCCCTAAAATACCCAAACTTTTCCAAAACCATCCGAGCTTTCTTAAATGTACCCATATTCACACAAAAGTCACAAAAACCTGCCCAAAACCACACCCACCCACCCAAACTCACTCAAAACAACTCACACACCCCCCAAGTCACTTAACTCACCCAAACTCAGACTCATCCAAACACCACGCATACTCACCGAAAACTATACAAACTCACTCAAAACCTCACACACTTATTCAAACCCCACTCAGAACTATTCAAACTCACTCAAACTCACGGACATCCACTCAAGCTCACCAACAAGCGGGCCAGTCCTATTCACATGTACCTTAACAGCCTCATAGACTTGCATGAGCCTGATCCTGGGCGCCTTCGAACCCAATTCAGCGCACCCTCTGACCCTCCGTAACCTTGTTGTCCCGCCCAACCCACAACACCCGACCCCCACTTCAAAATCAAAAGGCCAACACATACGCTACACATTTTCACTTGTTTCAAAATCAACTTTTTCCAAACCAGTGACTGACTAAAACGCCATTTCCTCCTCCTCCTCCTCCTCTCTCTCCCTCTCTCTCTCTCTCTCTCTCTCTCTCTCTCTCTCTCTCTCTCTCTCTTTCTCCTTTCTATCCTCCTCCCCATCATCACCTCACCCCTCTCTTTTTCTGACCCCCTCCCTCCCCTCTTTTCCTCCTGTCCAGCTCCTCTCAACATTCCTATCCTCTTCGCAATCGGGATTTTTTTTGTCCTCTTTCTAATCTGTATTTTCACTTCCCCCACTCCCACCAAAAAAGTTGCTCCTCTGGTCAATTTGGTATCAACTTTATTTTCCCACTTAAATTTTTACATCATTCAAATGGCGTTCCTCTTTATTATATTCTTGACACTGACAGACGATTTTGTTCAGCTTAGGAGATCCCTGGTAGTAAAGGGATTAGATAAAGGCTGTATCTAACCCCTCTAGTCCTCAGAAGCTGAATAAAACCGTCTGGAGATAGCAAGAGAAATATAAGTCGTCACTATACTGAATGAGCTACGCGTATTTCTTCGTCTACAAAAATAATCTTACTCGTACATGTTCCTCTGAGTACACTAGTATCAACTTTCATTACCTGCCTCCTTTTCTTTATTATTTTTTTGCCTCAAAAAAGTCACTAGTTCCATCCTCAATATTTGGAGAGAGAGAAAGAGAGTCATTAAGGTCACTAGCAAAGCCACTGATCATAGGGTGGCCAGTGACTAACAACCAACCTGACACGCACGCACGCACGCACACATACACGTGCGCGCGCGCGCACACAACCACAAGCATCAACACAGCACAGAACAGGCACTTACCTGGTCCCTCTTGATTATGCAGGTGTTGTTATCGCACTGTCTGCAATGTCAGGCGGTACTGTGAGGGTGTTATCGCGGCGTACATACCTGAGGAATAGAGAAATAAGCATCATTAGTTAGGAAAATCAAATAAAACATCCGTAGCTTTATGGCAGTAAAGGCTAAGGTTATTTTCTTCCTTTCTAACATATTCTAGCAGCATTCCCCGTGTACTGGTTTTTGGTTTATCTCACTTCCTTCAGGCCGATGACGTAATTTTCGTGTTATTCTTGCTGCCACTACACGATTATATTCAACGTAGGAGAGAATTTTGGAACTGTAGGGGTAATTTATATACAGTTTTCATCATCCCCTTCAGTACGAGGGTCCTTCACTAAATTGAACGAAGTCGTCGAGAGATAGCAAGACAAATGGAACAAGATAACGTGTAACAAGATAACGTCATCGGACTGAAATGGTCCTATGCCATCATAAATGCAGAATCAACACCTATGAATGCTAGCAAAGGACTAAACTTAATTACCAGCATAAACGTATTACATCAATAGGGATTCTGAATATTCAGTTTCAACATCGTATACATATTAAGGTGGTCTGGCCATGTGGAGAGGATGGAGAGTCAGAGACTGACGAGGAGAGTGTATGTGAGTGAGGTGGAGGGGGAGAGAGGGAGGGGGAGGCCAAGGGAGGGATGGAGTGGAGAGGTATATGAGAGAGGGGGGTGTTAGCTGGGAGCAGGGCAGTGAAATGGCGGTGGACAGAGCTACATGGAGGCGATTTGCTTGTGGCCACCCCTTACGGGATTGAGGCGTCTGGCAACAGATAGACAGATAGACAGAACATCGTATACTGAAACACCACACTTCAATAAGGAATATAATACACAGAAACATTATAAAATCAGTGGCAACAAGAGATGAACTTTTAAATACAATGGCAAAGGACTAAACTAAATTACCAATATAAACGCATTACATCAATGGGGATTCTGAATATTTAATTTCAACATCGTATACTGAAATACTACTCCTCAATTAGGAATATAATACACAAAAACATTATAAAATCAGTGGCAACAAGAGATGACCTTTTAAATACAATGGCATTTTTAACAGTATAGTAATGTTACCTTCAAATGATTATATTCAACTTTGCTTCGTGTACGTCAGGGATTAGGAAGGCCTCAATCAACATTTCAGCATAATGACGTCTTTAATTAGGGTATTCCTTTTAACTATGGACAACTGCATTCAATTTAAACTCTGGACAACTGCATTCAGTTTAAGAATGAAAGTCTTCCTGCTTTGCTTTGGTATTTTTGTCAGCAAATCAAAACACATATCAGGGCGTTAGTTATACCCTATCGCATAACAAACGGCCACGTAAGAACCAATAAGTCTGTTGCTGTTTGCTTTCCTTTGTACTCATCTGTACCTCTCGGGGTTCAAACCTCTGTGGGGAATTTAAAAAAAAAAAAACTACGATGAGTAATAAAGGGTGCGAGTATTACCCCGCCTCAGAGTTAGCGTCAGGTCGTACTCCTGCCACCCGCTGACCTGCTGCTTGTTGCTGCCTCTCTACCCAGTCTACCTTTCTTCCTTGACTCCCCTCCTGCCTATCTTCCTTCCTTGACTCCCCTCCTGCCTATCTTCCTTCCTTGACTCCCCTCCTTCCTACCTTCCTTCCATGACTCCCCTCTTCCTACCTTTCATCCTTGACTCCCCTCCTGTCTACCCTCCTTCCTTGGCTCGCCTCCTGCCTACCTTCTTTCCTTGGCTCACCTCCTGCCTACCTTATTTCATTGGCTCGCCTCCTGCCTACCCTCCAACCTACCCTCTTCCTCTACTCCCTTCCTCCTTACCCCCACCTTCCTACCCTCCTGCCTTGACTAGCCTCCTGCCTCACCTCACCTTCCTACCCTCATTCTTTCCTCACCTGCCTCACCCTGAAGCAAGCATCTCGCGTGCCTGCCCTCCTTCCTACCTCACGTGTTTGGCCCACCTTGCCCCACATGCATACCCTCCTTCATTCCTCACATGCCTATCTTGCTTGCTTCCTTCCTCCTCTGCTCCACCTCGTACCTACCCTCTGCCTTTCCTCGCTTACCTACCCACCCTCTGACTTTATTTGTCTCACCACCTTCCTTTCTCACGTGCCTGCACTCCTACCTTGCCTCAAGTACCTTCCTCCCCGTCCGTACCCTTACTACTGGACGTGCCTATCACCATCTGTAAATATTATATATTACTCACGTGCCCTTTTTATTACCTTTAGCTCCTTCTTCCCTTCAACACGTTCCTGCCTCCAGTCTGTTGACGAACCTGCTTCCTCTTTTCTTAAGTTCCACCTTCTTTCCTTCCTCCTGCCTCCCCTGCCTTACAATCTTTCCTTCCCCCTGCCTCCCCTGCCTTACAATCTTTCCTTCCATTCCTGCTTCCTCCCTTCCCCCCTAGGACCCTCTGCCTCACGTTCCTGCCTCTGTTCCTACCCTGTCCTACGTTCCTGCCTTCCCTTCTTGCTTCCTCCCTTACCCCTGCCACCCCTTTCCTCACATTCCTGCCTCCTCTCCTCCCAGCCTACTCACCTTCCTCTACCTTTCCCCTGCCTGCCGTGCCTGCCTCCACCATTGCCTTGACACCCTGGCCTGACACAACTCGGGTTTTTCTCATCAATGCCATCACCACACACCACGCTCTGACCGGGAGGGGAGGCAGGAAGGTATGGGCAGTTAAGTAAGGCAGGGACAAGGAAATGGGTGAGGCAGGAATAAGGAGTTGGGTGAGGCAGTGATTAGGAGCTGGGTGAGCCAGTGATAAAGAGTTGGGTGAGAAGGGAATAGGGAGTTGGGTGAGGCATGGATAAGGAGATCAGTAAGGCAGTGATAAGGAGATGGGTGAGACAGTGATATGGCTGTTGAGTGAGGCAGGGATAAGAAGTTGGGTCAGGCAGGGATAAGGAGATAGGTGAGGCAGGGATAAGGAGCTGGGTAAGGCAGTGATACGGAGATGGTTGAGGCAGTGATATGATAGTTGGGTGAGGCAGGGATAAGGAGGTTGGTGAGGAAGGAATAAAGAAGTGGGTGAGGAAAGGATATGGAGCTTAATGAGGAAGAGATAAGGAGCATCAGTTATCCGACCTACTGCAGTGGTGAGGTGGGTTCCAGCCCTACGCAAATATGGGTGCTTTACGGTACGATGCCATTCAACGTGTCATAAATATATATACAATTCGTCAATCGCCGCGACCGGAGAGCTTAAATTCACTACCACTCAAACTGCAACAGACTGGAGGCCTGCAGTGGACACGAGTCCCACGCAAATGTGGTGCTTTACGGTATGACGTTATTCAACCTGTCGCTGATATACAGTATACACATCTTAACTCCTTTTCCTTCGAGGTCTCTCAACTGAATAAAGTTAAACAGGGGTAATAAGAATCCAGTATAATAAAAAGAAAAATAGGTGTCATCTCACTTAAAAAACTGACTCATCCAATACGATGGCGCCCTTTTACAGCCAATTTTTCTTACCCCCAAGCAATTTTATTCAATTCAGAGATCTCTCGTACTGTAGGGATAAATAGAGAATGTCTGACCCCAACACTACAAAAGGTCAAAAGGTCTCCCCTAAGCCCAATAACCTCGCCTGACAGAATGTGACATGTATGAGAGTAATCGCTTCAAGGACCGTCGGTTACTGCTCTTGCTGTGGGAGGCTGATTGTGTGTGGTGCGGTGTGAAAGGGTGGTATGGCGTGTGTTGTGCTGAACTGTGTGGTGTGGTGTGGTGCTGATAAAGCCTTGTCGTGGGAGGCTGGTTGTGCGTGGTGTGGTGTGAAAGGGCGGTATGGTGTGTGCTGTGCTGTGCTGTGCTGTGTGTTGTGCAGTGTGGTGTGTTATGGTGTTGCTCAAGCCTACGGGAGCGAGGCACCTCACGTCTTACAATCACAGCCAGAGACAAACAAACAGAACCGCTCCAGTAGATGCTCCCACATGTAGAAAGGCGTCAACGTAGTGAAGGCGTTAATCAAGGAAAGTAAACTGGAAGTGGTAAAGAAGGGGATAGGAAGTGACCAAGGTGGGTAGGATGGGGGAACTGTGGTGGTGGTGGTGGTGGTGCGGGGGAAGGGAGTCAGGTAAAAGTTGAAGAAGCCGGGTTGAGTATGCAAAGGGGGCACAAGGTCAGAGGCTGGGGGGAGGGGAGGGAGTGGACAAAGGGACTGAAGTTGAGAAAGCGATGGGGAGAGCGTGGGAAGCAGCTAAAAGAATATTATAGAAGATTGTGGAGAAAGGGGTGAGGGGAAAGGGTGGGGAAAAGGGTGGAGAAAGGGGTGTGAGGAGAGGATGGGGAAAGGGATGGGAGTAGAGGGTGAGAAAGGAGTAGGAGAAGAGGGTGGGGAAAGGAGTGGGGGGATAGGATGGAAAAGGAGTGAGAGAAGAGGGTGGGAAAGGAGTAGGTGAAGAGAGTGAGGGAGAAGAGGGTGGGGAAAGGAGTGAGAGAATAGGGTAGGGAAAGGGGTGGGAAAGTAACTGAGGGAAAGGATATGGAAAAGATGGAGGGGAAGATGGGAAAGATGTGAGGGATACGTAAAAAGAAGAGACAGGCAAGGAGTAGAAAGGAAAAACAGCAACAGAAAGCACGGAGGCTGAAAAACATGGACAGGTGTATGTGAAGTTGGGAAGTGGGTAGGGAAAGGTAGAGAAAAAATAGCGAAAGAAGTGATCATGAAAAATAGGAAGAAGTGGGAAACTCGAGGGAAAAAAAGAGGGCAAAAGAAGAAGGAGGAAGTGAAAAAGGAGGAAATGAGTATACATGAGAAAAGAGAAGAAAAGGGAAAAAATGAGAAGGACAGAAAAGAAAAAACAAGAAGTGAGAAAAGGAATAGGGAAATAGGGTGGGAGATGGGCAGAGGACTGAGTACGGAAGGAGCGAAAGGAAAAGGTGCATGAAGGAAAAAGGACCAAGAAACAGATACGTGAAGAACTGGTCAAATAAATATGGTATATGGTTGCTATTTGATGTTGATAAAAGGAAAGGCTGGTAAACACATCTCAAACATTGACAGATATGGTAAAAAAATGTGAATAAACAAAACATCCATATGAAATATACAGGATGGATTATGTATAGTTCTAATTAATAACTCTTTACACATTTGTGATTCGGCATTAACGAGGCGATATTCCATCCCGTCTATCTGTCTACAGCCAGATGCCTTAAACCCCTAAGGGGTGACCACAAACAAATCACCTCCATGTTGCCCTGTCCCCTGTCATTACGATGCCCTCCCCCAGCTGACACCCCCCTCTCTCATACACCTCCACTCCATCCATCCATCTCATCCTCGGTCTCCCCCTCCTTCTCCTTCCCTCCACCTCACTCACACACACTCTCCTCGTTAGTCTCTTACTCTCCATCCTCTCCACATAACCGAAACACCTCAATGCATTTCTCCAGAAGCTTTCTATCACATCCACATCCACATCACAACGCTCCATCACTTCCCATCTGATTACTATCAATTAGTTTTGCAAGGTCTCAGCAAAATATTATACTGTTTCGTGATGGAGTAAAGAAACTACAGATAGCAGCAGTACAAAGGGCAAGAGTGAGGCTGAAATGGAAAGAAAGGGAACGTATGACAAAAAAGGGCAACCCGTGGCCTGAAGAGAAGGGTGCAATATAACGGGCATAGAGGGCAAGAGTGAAAGGGATAGGGTACAGTGGAAAGACAAGGTATGGTTCAGAGGACAACATGGTGAACTGGAAGAGGTGACGGGACGGGAACGGATAAGGAAGGTGCCGGGGTGGGGGGTAGGGAGTGAGAAGGAGGGGAGGGAGGAAAGGAAGGATGGGGTGGGGAAGGATGAGGGAGGATGAAGTGGGAAAGGAAGGAGTGAGAAAGGGGCAGGGAGGATGGAGTGGGAAAGGAAGGAGGAGGATGGGGTGAGAAAGGAAGGAGGAGGATGGGGTGAGAAAGGAAGAGGGAGGATGGAGTAGGAAAAGAAGAAGGAGGATAAGTGGAGAGGAGGCGGCGGGAAGGAAGAAAGAGGAAAGCATATTAAAGGGAGGAGGAAGAAGAGGGGGAAGAAAAGGGGAAAATATAGAATGGGAAGAAAGGAACGAGTAATAAAAGGGAAAGGAAAAGGGGAGAACAGATTGAAGAGGAGAAGCCTGAGAGGGAAAGATAGTGTGGGGAAGGAGAGGAGGGTGGGGAGGAGGAAGGGAGTGGAAAGAGGGAAGAGTGTGAGAGGGGGAGGAGTGTGGGGAGAAGGGATTGGGGAGAGGAAGGAAATAGGGAATAGAGGGGGGAAAGGGAAACGGAGTGCAGGACAGAGTGGAGAAAAGGGAAAGAGGGTAGGATTTTGTGCTGACAGTGGGGTGAG
Organism: Birgus latro; assembly: GCA_018397915.1. NCBI lineage: Eukaryota > Metazoa > Arthropoda > Malacostraca > Decapoda > Coenobitidae > Birgus > Birgus latro. The sequence goes on along the minus strand of JAGKTI010018822.1, from coordinate 3,623 downwards.
TGTGGAGGGTAAAGTGAGAGAGAAATGGGATACCGGGATGGGGAGGAGAAGTGACGTTAGCAGAGGATCAGAAGGGACAGGTGATGTAGAGAAGGCGACGAAGGAGGTAGAGGAGTAGCTGTCAGAGGTGGTCGGCAGGGAAGAGGCAGTGGTAGGGGAAAGTGGATAGGGTGGAGCGGTGTATTGATTAGAGCAGGGTAAAGTAAGGAAAGGTATGGTACGGTAGGGTCTGGTCGGGTAGGATATTGTAAGGTAGAGCCAGGAATATATAAGTAGGCAGAGTTAGGTAATGTAGGGTAGGATAGAGTAGGGTAAGTGTCAATGGGGAGGGAAGTATTGACTATCAGGAACACAGATAAAGTAAATAAGTTCGGAAGGGTATACGACATGGCAGGGCAGGGCAGGGTTGGGAAATAAAACTGGTGAGATTAGGGAAGAACATGAAAGGCTGGGTGGGTTACTGCGATGACTGGGTATGGTAAGAGTGGGGGAAGGGTAGGGTGGGAAAGGTTTGGGTTGCTTGGATGGTGGGGTATAGTTGTGGAAAGGTAAGGCTGGGTAAGGGTATGGGTGGGTTGCAAGTTTAACCCTTTGGCCGTATACAGTATTATGAACTAAAAAAGAATGATTAGTTACAAATTATCTCCATTAACGCCTTCAATGAGATGACGCCTCAAATTTTTTCTTCATGCCTTTCAGATATACAGTTTGAAGAAGACCTGTCATTATTAAAGGGATAGAAACAGTCTCCATTAACCCCTTAACTAGAAATAGCAAATAATAGTATAAGCGTCATCGTATTGAAGGGGTTAAGCCATTCGGTGTGATATCTTTTCTTAGCCTTTTCTTGTTACCTTCACACGATATTAATCAGTTCAGGAATCATACCTCTTAATTAACTCAAGAATCTTATCTCGTACATGGGTATTTTAATATCTCTGGAAATTAAAATATGTCAGGATGGAGTGAAGGTCGGAAATGCATGTGGGTGGAATGGGGTCAAGACGTGCAGTGACGGAGGTGGAGTGAAGGTTAGATGTGAAGTGACAGGAATGTAAAGTTATGTCACTCCTGATCATGACAACTGCACCATTCCTTTTCAGTTAACGCCAGGCGACTTTACTCAGCTGAGAGAGAGAGAGAGAGAGAGAGAGAGAGAGAGAGCGAGAGAGAGAGAGAGAGAGAGAGAGAGAGAGAGAGAGAGAGAGAGAGGACTTTCCATTTTATTCTAGCCAGCATCAAACTACTTTATGCAGCCCAGAAAATCCACCTCACGAAACAAAAAAAATACAGTATACAGTATATATATCTTCTCTAACGTTGTGGCTTAAAATTAAGAGACTTTTATCTTTTTTCGGCTAACCCCCGGCGATTTTATTCAACTGACTAGGATCAAGGGCAAACAAAGGGTTAAAGTGGAAGGAAGACAGGCAGTGTAATGGATGAAACGGGATGCGCAAAAAGGAATGTTACTGGAGGTGGATGGTGAAATTATTACTAAGTGGAATGAAGAGACATGAATGTGAATGGACGACAAAGCATGAGGAAAGACTTAAGCTTATTAGGAAAAGCAAAAAATGTGGATGGAAAGAGGATGTGGAAAGAAAGCAGCTGGTAGAATTGTCAGGTGCAGTGGACTGAACAGGACGAGATATATGAGAAGAAAGGATGTGGAATGAAAACAAAGATCCACAACGAAAAAGGCTGTGGAAGGAAAGATGTGGAATAAAGCAGCTGGTGGAAGAGTGGTGTGGAGTGTGGGCCTAGAGTGGACTGCGTGGTGGAGGTGGAGGGGGGTGGAGCGAGCTATCAGGTATCGGGGGAAAGTGTTCATCTTGTTACTCTTCCTTTCACCCTCACACCTCCAAGGCCGCCTCCACCCATCCACCCATCCACCCACCCACCCATTCACTCTCCACTTACCCCACCTCCTCCACCCACTCATTCCTTCACCCTGCATCTTCTCCCATCCACCCTCCACCCGCTCACCCTCCACCTATTACACCCTCTCATCGTTCACTTACTCCATTCCTTCCANCCCCCCCCCCCCCTCCCTCCACTTCCTCCCCCCCCTCCCCCTCCCCCAACTCCCTCCACCCCCCCACCCACCCTCAACCCCCTCCACCCACTCACCCACCCTCAACTTCCTCCACCCACTCACTCACCCTCAACTTCCTCCACCCACTCACCCACCCTCAACTTCCTCCACCCACTCACCCACCCTCAACTTCTTCCACTGAGCCACCCACTCTCCACCGCCTGTATTCACCCTCCACTCACTCTGCCTCCTCCGTCCATCCACCACTCCCCCTCAACTTGCCTTACCACCTCCTCCCATCCAGCGATCATTTACCACACCCACTCATCTTCCAGTCACACCTCCTCCTCCATCATCAACCCTCTACTTACTCCACCTCCACTACCCATTCATCCACACTCCATATCCTCCATCCATCTACACACCAACCCTCCATTTACCTCAGGACCTCTTCTACCCACTCCCCCCACCTTCTCCACCACCACCACAGAATCCAGTTTCACTCCATTAATTACTATATGTACTTCCATTACTTCTACTTCCACCTCTTCACAGCCTCTTGCAATTCCTCCACCATCTCCTCTTCCACTACTCCATTCCACTCTTCCAGTAACTATAATTTCAACACTTTTCTTTTACAGTATTTATAACTTCCCAGTATCCTATTCTCATTCCACATCCTCCTCTCGCTCCCCCCCAATAGCCCCTCATCACCCCTCCATTTCTCTCAATCCTCCAAAATTTCTTTCATGCCTCCTCCATTTCCTCCCACTTCTCCACATACTCCCATTCCTCCATCATCTTCCCTCAAGCGTCCCTTACCTACTCCCACTCCACCACCCATCTCCTCCACCACCTACTGTTCCCCTTCCTTTCTCCACTTGCTCACACACAGTCAGGGGTGGAGCTGTATGTAATAAGTGGAACGCTCACATCTGATATCCGAACTGCGAATATCAACGTCATGACACAAAAATAGCACGTTCGAAAGGGGAACGTGTTGGTACCTCACATAAGGCCTGTTTTAAAAAATGGCGACTATAATGTTTTTCCATTAACCTGGCCCAGATTTTTGTTCTTTTGCTGCTTATTCCACGTAGTTCAGTGACAGAAAACGGTACTACTACGGCTCTACATCCTATCCATGGCACTTCCTCGTGACTAGCATTATATTCTGCTGCTAATCTCTTGTTATAACCTGGCACGCATGATGGAGAGTCAGCAGTTTTAGGCCAAGTTACAGCAAAAACACTATAACTTTCTGGTCTTCAGAGTTGCAGGCTTAACAATGTACTATATCAGTGCTTAAATAGTCGCCATATTTCATCAGTATTTTTAAGGGCAGTTTGAGTTTGAGGATAGTATTGTGGAACCAGCCTAACCAAGACAAGAAATATCTGTGTAGTTCTTTCACCTTCATTTGGCCCCAGACAATCGTCCTTCTCTAGCCGATTTCTCGCCGTTCAAAGGTGGAAAAAGACAATACTACGACTTTATCATTTCCAGAGCAATTCTTCGTGACTAGCACCATATGCTATTGTTAATTCTATTGTTGCACCTCACCATTTAAGACTGGGAGAAAGGC
>JAGKTI010018821.1:0-14593 GCA_018397915.1 Birgus latro | reverse complement strand
CAACTCTAAAAAGCATTCATTTGTATTCATTTCAAAATAACTAAAACTGCTAGATTGCTCAAGTTCGTCAGCCATAAATGTAATCGTGTCATTTTTTTTTTTTTAGCAGTAGACACGTCTTAAAAACAGCCAACTACAAGACACTACTGCAAACTCAGACACGTATGGTAGTGGAATTTAATCCTCATCCACACAGGTGCTCGAAGGTCAGAGAATGAGGAAATAAAATAAGGTAAGACAAGACAGACTGATTAGATGAATGGAGAAATGAGAGGAAAAGGGAAAAAGGAAGAGGGAAGGAGAGATGAGAACAGGGAAAGGGAAGAGAAGAGATTGGGAAGAGAATAGGGAAAGTGAAGGTAAGAGGATAGGAAGAGAATATGGGAGGGGAAAAAGAATGGGTGGAGAAAGAGGGGAGGAAGAAGGGAGAAGGGGAACTGAGAAAGCTTCAAATATGTAAAGATGCATTTTAAGTGTGGTATGTTGGCCATGTGATGCTGCGTAAGGCGACCACAGTCCGGCCAAACCACCGATCTCCTGTCTGTCTTGGTGTTCCTCTGGCTTCATTAACGACACTCCTCAGGCGGTGGCAGCGTGTACCTCTGTGGGCGGAGGGTAATTTTAAAGATGGATACACATACATATGGTATTATCACCGATTTCTTTTTTTTTTTTTTAGAAATGAGAATGCGATTAATAAACATGCATTGTAAGATATTTTTTATCACATTTTCATAAGCTTTTTCCATGCAAAACTGCACTGTAATCTGAATGACGTATAACCTATGGCATCCCTCATGATATGATTTGCCTCTATACGTTCGTTTGCTTTTACGATCTCAGATTAATACTCCCCTTTTCCCCAATCGCCAGATGTGTTTACTTGATCCCAAACCATGCCTCAGTTCCATACATCAGTCCACTAGAATCCATAGGAGCCATGCACTCAAAATTACAGTCATCTGTCTCTTTCAAAGCGGCTGCCAACGCACCCACTTCCTTGTCGTCTCATAATGCCTACCCTACCTCCCCTGCTAACTCTCCCTCGTCTAGTCTTTTTGATATATTTTTCTCTTCTCTTTACCCAGTTTGAACACCTTGATGGACAAAAGTGCACATGTGGATGTTTTATAACTTGGAAAATTAGGACACTGGCGACCACAATGCCTTAATGCGACCTTTCCAAACTGCCTCAGTTTGCTTGAAATTCTTCGTGTGCATTTTAGCCTCGTAATCCTGCTCAAAACAGTGACCTCGAAAAACTAATGACAATTGGGGGTTAAGTCACTTGTCCCTCAAGATACTGAATATGTACATGTGATATTTTTTCATATCTTTACAGGGGTGGAAAAGATATCTGTACTTAGGTCCTGGGGTTAGAGTCCTGAAACATGTCTCCATTAAACCTGAGATATAGCTTGCTCGTTATATGCTCGTTCATTTTCAAACAGATTTTTTTGCAGCAAAGTAACCTGATCATATAATGAATGATGCCTATAACCGTATAACGTTGTAATGATCGACTTGAATCATAATAAATTAATGACTAGTCTGACCGAGATTCCATTTCAGGCCCTGGCACTTCATAGGCGCACACGTTACCACTGAGCCAAAGAGAGGATCCCTGCTTTGTTTCTAAGCAACGAGGGCTTTTATAGACCCCATTACATTACTTTTTTCTCCCCTTTGTGATTAATTTGGTTAGTTTCGAACACACGGTAACGTAGCATCGGAGGCCACCACTGGGGAGGCTGTGGACCACACCGAGCAGCTCACTTCCCGGATGTAAAGACTACGATGCTGTCAGCTAACCAACAACATCATTGCCCTCCAAGCCTCGCCTCATATCCCACACCGCTGCCAGCCAGTGTAATGACCAAAACGAAACTTAAATTAATCACTAGTCTGACTGAGATTCGAATTTAGGCACTCGCTCCTCACAGGCACGCAGGTTACCACTGAGCCAAAGAGAGGATCGCGAACTTTTATAGACCCAATAACGAAGTTATTCTTAGTTTTGTGGACCCTTACTCCTGCATTCCAACATCCTCCAGTTGGTGGATGGGGAGGGATGTGTGGGACGTTTGTACAAATGGTAGGCAAAGCATCCCATTTATATCAGTCCCGCTATGTATAGGTGTCCCTCTTTGGCATGTAAGATAAGAAGGCAGGGACTAACCTTGGATATTAAGAACTCTGGCTGGTAGTAGTCATACACCACCACAGTTCCCGGCTTGACTTCCTCCACGTCCACCTCTCTTATGACACGGAAGTTGACGCAGGTATCGATGGTGGACAGCTCGTCAATGTAAAAGGTGATTTTGCTGCCGTCCACCTCGAAGCGCTTGATGTTGAAGTTGTCCTTGAGTAACTGCTTGAGATCCTGCTTCTCAGGGATGTAGCCAGAGATAAGGTCCACCTCGATGACAGCCATGTTGGACTTGCTGTCGGGGAGGCGGTAGGAGGCGCAGGCGGTGATGCGCTTGGTGAGGCATCGGCTGTCCGGCACAGTGATTGTGTTGACGGTCAGGTCAAAGGCGTCACTTGGCTCAGGGTCAGGAATGTTGTACCGTTGCACAGCCTGGTGACAAGGTTTAAGATTAATGCCTCTTGACAGCACAGTGATGGTGTTAATGATACAGTCAAAGGAATTGCTTGGCTCAATGTCAGACATATTGTACTGCTGTGCAGCCTTGTGAGTGAGTGGGTGAACGAGTGTGTACAAAAGCAAACAGTGACTGATCGTCTGGTTTAACGTAATGTTAACAATAAAACACTAGATATGTATCATGGTATGTTTTAAGAAAAAATACATCGTCACAGTGGTAGGGGTGAATATTAAGTTGCATTATGGTACCTCAAATTCTTGACTAACCTGTAGAACGGCGCAGCCTTGGCCGGCTATGGTGAGATTTAGTGTGGTGGGCATGTAAGGCAGAGGCTCCAGCTGCTGCAGCAGTTTGTTGTTGTCTGTGACTGTGAAAGCAAAAGAGTAGTTCCCGCCCGTCACAGTTGCCTGCACGTTGAGTGGTCCCTGATGCAAATGGCTCTCATAGAGGGCCATGGCCTGCAGAGCCACCACTGTGTCCTGTTAAAAGAAATCAGCTTGTAGTGTTGCTGATGCTCTTTAGATTCATTCTCACCCCACACACAAGTGCATGCACACATGTTGTTGAGATCTAAGTCTGGTGTCTTTTCTATCTCGAGTTCTTTCATTGCTAGCATACTTCTATCCGTGATTCTAAGACGAAGATAATGGATTTGGTTCCTGTTTAACCAGAATGGAAAGCAACTCTTCCTGAAGATGATAAACTGTGTGTCTGACCTGGGTGGAGTAAAAGCCTCCCTGGCCGTTCCTCTGTGCGGTGATCCACTTGACCACTTTCAGGGCCTGCTGTCTCATGTTCTCGGGGTCGTGGATCATCATTGCCAGGATGCCGTACCCGGCCGTCTCCACGGCGGCTGCCCGGCTGTTGCCTGGAATCAGCAAAGGAAACTTGTTCAGCTGTCATTGTTTTGATGCTAGAAACCCTGAATGACAAACTAGACCGTTTCTTGTAGCTCAGAGCACCATTTACAGTACTAACTGAAAACCATAATATTATAATCAATGGACGCCTGATAATTTAGAAGTAAGACACTGCAGGTGAATGTGGCTCATAAAGGTATGCATCGTTAACTACACGTGCTGTTAGATGCTTACAGCAGGTTGGTAACTGATGGTTTTGTCATTAGTTACAATCACTGTATATTTATCCCATTGCTGTGTAATCTTTCCCAGCACATCACCGACTGTTTTTCCTAAAAGCTTTTTATGAGCCTTATAAACGCAGGACAGGCACAATACGTTCCAGGTGCCGAGTATGGGAATAAATTTCATAAGCAGTGGGTTTGGTAGGCAAAAAGTTTCAGGGATCGAATATGAGATTACATCCTCTGATACAGGTGAACAGAGATAAGGGGTAATCTACTCAAAATTCATATAAGTATTTCAGCTAAATTCATATTCTTATTTATGGCACATTCAATTCCAATCAGTATTTGTTGTTATTTACAGGAGAGAACAAGGCTGATTTATAATCTGCGGTATTATTCCAGAACATTTGTAGCTATGACAAGTACATTTACGTTAGCTGAGGTCATACCTTTATAATTGAAGTTATCTTGTAAGAGATGAAGGGTAAAGATGACCACGTACTGTACTGGTCTAGTTAACTAACAAAGCTCTCATTGACTGTCTGTGAATATTACCTGATCCTGAAGGCAGTTCCCAGTGTGTTGAGTTGGGGGTGACGATGGCCAGATCCATTAGCTGCTGCACGGCTGCTGCAGCCTCTGGTACCTTGGCCAGGGCCAAGGCGTAGGCCTTGAGGGCCAGTGTGTAGGGGTGGCGGGTGGTATAAGCGGCCAGACACTGGGAAGCCAAACTAACCGGTGGACTGGTTGGGTCCTCACCAGCCTCCAACAGAGCTGCCATTACGTATGCCGTCAGGGGCGCCGGACTCAAGCTTGAACTCACTCCACCCTGTGGGGGCACTTCATTACTAACAGCTACATGCATTCCATGCATTCCATCATCGTTTGTTCTTGTGTATGTTTCTCTACCCTGCTGGAAGGCACACATTATTATTGATGCATTAGGTTGTACGCAACAATTTATAAGTGAACCAGATGCACACACTTGCCTGCAGGGCCTTGTTGAGTAGTTTGCCCACAGATATGAAGCAACCATCCCTCCCCTGTTTCTGCAGCAGCCAGGCACTCGTCTCCTTCTGGCGTTCTTCATCAACCTGCAGGCATTTGTAAACACAATAGCATTATAATTATTGCCCAGATAATGCCACTTAGGGATGAGTGAGGCTGGTCACTCTTAATTGTCAGGACCACCTTGCCTAGCCCTGGGCCTCTACGCTCCTCATGGGGCAACACAGGATATGATAATGAATGAATGAATAATTCTTTTGTACATCGAAAGCCAAGTTCGCATGACAATTTGATATAATAAACAAACATCAGTCTGAATTAACTTCAATGAATATGCTGCCCAGACTAGTACAATGTTTTTTCTTTTACAGTAGTGGCAGTAATCATGCCCTGTACTTTGTTGCCGACTCATTAAACTAAGCAGTGGGGGATATTTTTCCTAAACAACCAAATGCCTCTAAGATATGTCCATGTTATTAAAATTTAGTTCATGAAGGAGTAGCCAAGGCCCTAATTGCTGTGCGTAATTTGTTAAACCCAGGGTAGAGAGTTAGGATGATGCTGTATTTGGTCTCTCTATCCCGTTGTTAAATGCACACTAACGTGGCATGCAGGCTAATTACATCCGACACTCACAGCTGTTCCATAAATGTCAGATGAGAATTGGGGATTTGCCTTTCTGTAGCCCTGAATATAAATGTAGCCTCAACACCACCGTGCATACACCTGAGAATCTATCTAGGCTAACACTAAACACCTACGTTCTGTCACGGGAAATCGCAGCAGTCAATTCCTCAGTATATAAAAGCTGCCTCAACACCACCTTATCCTCTGCACCCACCTGAATGTATCGCTGCGCCTGAGCAAAGGACTTGAGCACAAAGGCAGTCAGCCATGTGGAGCCAGAATCATCAGCATTTCCAAAGGCGCTGTAGGAACCATCATATCTTCGGTAAAGCAGTTCACGCTGGTACCCTGCCAAGAACAAAGGATGAGCAGTTGACATAATGGAAATATTCAAATGCACATCCACGCATGCCCGCACAAGCAATGTATAAATACAAATCTCCTACTGAGCACTGGTTGGTAGAAATACAAGCCCTGTCCCGGAGAACTACCATTTAATACCAATATAGCGGACCAGGACCCATAAATACACGTAGGTGAAGACTTTACCTGTTTTCATGAGCCTGATGAGCTTGTCGCGGGCCTCCGGGGTAGTTTGGTTGGTGTTGTCAAGGTAACGCAGGATGTAGATGTTGGGGGCAAAGTTTACCATGTTCTGCTCACCACACCCATATGGCATTCTGATCAGGTGACCCAGGTTCTGTAACACACCCTCTCTTTTTTTAATTTGTTTATTACTATTATTACTATAAGTTACCCTTTTACAAAGCAGCTTTCTTTTTTTTATCAGCTCGTCTTACTGTTGCTTATATAGGAAGATGTCACAAGCAAAAGTTCACAGACAGTTTCCTGTCAGCTTTATGTTCATATTTCTCATATCTGTTACTATTCTTAAGTGCTTCAAATTGCTGTCATATCAAAATATTTTATGCAGCACCTTCCAATGTCAGAACCAGCCTGGTAGTTTCATCAAACACGGCAAAAATTATTTAAAATGAGTAAGTACTGGAATGAAATCAAAATGGGTACTATGAAGCAAGTATTGGCAGCAAACCTCCAGAGAGAGAGCGAGGAGGTTTCCCACAGCCGTGACCCATCCCCGCGCCGATCCCTCCACCAGCTTTACCGGCAGAGACAGATCCCACGACTCAAGGGTGTCCTCGCCTGTTTGCAAGTCTGTGTGCAGTAATAACGTGCAATTCTCACAGGTAATTTAAATGCTCTCTCATTCATGCAAAACTAAGGGACCCATCCAGTACACAAGTAATTGTTCATGGAGATATTTCAGTGACCAACATCTCCAGTTGATTTAGATGTTGATAACCTTACCTTCAGCACAGATGTACTTTGTCCAGGTGTTCTCTCTCAGGAAGCCCTCGGCCTCTACCTTGATTGGCTTGATCAGAGCATCTCTGATGGATGAAAGACAGGCGAGACATTTTATTCTTAAAAGTACATGGTGGAGGGCGTGTCGTGCTGAAGAAGAAAAGCTGATGTCAGTAAAATACATAAAGGCTGTTGATCTGCTGGTGATTGGAGATCAGTTTATAGGGTTCACCATCTCAGGTCGGAAAAAAAAATGGGGGAAGGGGCTTATTTAGTTCCAAATACCTTAAAACTAGTAGGCAGGAAAAAAAAAAAATCTTTGCAATGAATACAGAGGTAAGGATAAGGCATTTTCATCGGCCCTTCCCTCCTGAGCCACAGGGGTACCTGAACTAACTGTTGCCACCTTGGTTGATTCTCTTCATCAGTTATCTTCGTTTTGCATAATACAGACAGTTCTTTTGTTACGTTAAATTTCCAGTTATACCATGGAATCATGACGCATCCAGTGTGACCATTCATTAAACAGTCAAATAATAGCGTAGTGGAAATGTGGATAAAGTAAATGTCCTGACATGACGGCATCGTTCTCTTAGCTGTGTGACTCGCGTGTCCTCTATATTATCCACTGTAACCTGCTGTATACGCATCTGTAACCATTTATAACTGTCTCCCCAGCTATAATATTTGTACATGTACTTTGGAAAAAAATATATAGTGTTCGATGACAGTCGAAGTCTTATTTCTTCACGGTAGAAATTCGGGAGAGGGGGAAATTTTCACCAACTTTTTGTCGAGAAGGATTGCTCTTATTTTTTTGGCAAGATGGTGGTTCTGGAAACAAACCGTTTATTTATACGCTGATGTAATAATGTTCTCTAAAAAAAAAAAGTTCATATTTTCTTCAGTGTTTACTGTGATTAAAAAGTGCTTGTCAAGATAGCAGATAAGTGTGGATACTTCAGGTGTGTACAATAGCCAGAAGTTGCACCTGAGATTAAGACAAACACCCCTTTCCAAACTATGCTTTTGTTATGAACAGTGAAGTTTTAGAGGAATTTGAAATATGTACTATAAGTCAGACTATAATCTTCATTCATTCATGTTTATCCTTTCTACCTTATCCTAGCGAGCTGTCCACTGCAGGGTAACATCGGTCTACGCCACAGCATGGTCCTGCGCGTGATTGATGGGTCTACTCGGCCGGACGGACCTGGGAAATTGTATTACTACCCTAGGTACCTGAAACTCTATAAATTACAGCCAATTCAGAAGGTAATCTGCACGACTGTCACACACCTGTTTTATTGACTCAGGGTAATACATCCCTACTGCATGGTCAATGTAATTTAGACTTGGAATTGACTAATTTAAAGATAACACGGTCCGATAACTCAAGGCATATCTTCTACTAGCCTTACTGTAGCCAACTGTAACTTTATACGAAACACAATACATATAATGTAAAGTATATATTTATATATTATGAAATCCCTTGTGAATATTTAGTCAGCATGTGTATAAAATAGCAAAAACGAGGAGACATTTAACAAGTTATAGTGAGTTTCTCTTCTGTTGTTAACTTTTGTTCGTAATCTAATCACCAGACTTACTGCTGTTATGGTTTTCTTTTGTCCAACTGTTAGGGAAATTCAGATCTGGTGATTTCATCCTTAGCAATAGAGCAGTACTTGTATGTGCCGCACTGCATAACAAATTTGTTTTGACTAGCAGAGGATGGATCGGGGACCACCTTATTTTACGTCCTGATTAGCTGACCACCAAATATTTGAACAGCCTGCAGTACAAACTAAATACTGTACTTACAGATATCCTACAGGATATACTAGAGGTGCACCCTCTCTGCCCTTACTGAAACCATCAGGTTCCTAATCCTTTGAATTAGGCTGTGTGTTGTATCGATATATCCTCGCTACCTCCAGACAAGTAGTCAGCTTGGGGGAGACCCGTTAGTGTGAAGGGAACATCGAATGCAATAATATATCTAAACCTCTCCTTCACAGTTTTCTAAACTAAATAAAATCATCTCGGGTCGTGAAGCACTTGCTGTTATGGAGGACTCTCAGGCTTCGCCCTCTAATCTCAAGTTTGCAGTTACACGAGCTTTATTTCAGTAATCTTGCACTTGCAACAGAATGGCTGAATTTATGGGGAATCTGTTTACTCAGCCGAATGCACAACACAACACTGATGCCAACGGTGCCCAACTATTTTGTTATATTCAAATGTAAAGTGCCATGATTAAATGTTGAAGATAACCATTTTTCAGAGATTCATGTTCTGCCTGCCTGGAGTTTTTTCGATTACACACGACTGTCTCAATAACTATACATTAGTTTGTAATGGTTTTTGCACCATTACAATATATAGATTTTGTTGAGGAAAGCATGATTTTGTGCGATAATTGACTTTGAGAGCAGTTTTTCAACCGCGCCTCTTGCTGCTCGAAATCGACCAATAGCTGGCTCGACTCGACAACCACCACTCCACGTGCTCCACTTAATTTCAATCCAATAGCACAATTATTAGGGGCCAAAACACCCATTTAGAAAATTTCAGTTCACATGAAATTGAAATAAGCCGATCTGTGACCTAATGGCAACCATCCTGTCAAGTTTCATCGCAATCCTTCTCCAGTTTTGGCTGTGCTATACACACAGGCAGACACACAGTAAGGATTATAGTATATCTGATTATTAAATCACTGGAACTAAATAAGTTAACACACTAACTCCTTTACTTTAGCAACAGAAATAACTATAAATACCTCCTTGCTGGTGCAGTGGCCCCGGCCCCACATCCCTGCTGATTCTGCTGATCCACAACAGCTGTCACAGAGATGTTGACGTCAGCGATCACCGTGGGTCTGATCTTGACTGTGAGCACTGTCTTGTCCTGGGCCGACACACAGGCGCTCCTCCTGCCCCGCTGCGCTGCTGCTTCTGACCCCACCGCCCCGGCCTCGTCCAGGATCTCGTACTCAGAACTGTCCTCCAGAGTCAGACTTACCTGTGGAATTATGGATCTTAATGGAAGGTAAAAGACATGGATTATTTTGTTCAAGGAAAAATGGTTAAGTTATCTTAGTCAAGGCAAACCTGGTTACACAGTATTAGTCAGATGTGATGATCGTACTCAGGGCAATTAAGTAAGATAATGCTAATGGTCAGACTGGACTGCTAGTGGCTGTCTAGGCAACAAGAGAGTATAATGGTAATTCAGTGATAAATTCATATCCTGATTTTTTTTTTAAAATAGCAGAACAGAGGAGGGAAAAACAGATTAAAAAATAATCCATACACCAGATTCCTGGTGTCCTCCATTCATGAAATATCTGTAGCAGTTGGACTTGAATAGCTGTAGGTTTAAATCTGGAAGGAAACAACTCTGGGGAAGCGAGTTCCAGAGAGATGCAGTTCGGGGAATAAAAGAATTCTGATAGGCGGAAGTTCTGCAATATGGCTGTGTGACATTCCAGTCATGAGCGCTGCCAGATGCCCGTGTAGCACGAGGGAAGGCATGGAGAGGTGGCACAAGGGACGCAACTTCGTCTGAGCATTTGCCATAAAAATATCTGTAAAATAATGCAAGGGAGGCAACATTGCTTCTTACTCTTAGGGGAGGTAAACTGTTTGTAATAGCAGGGTCATTAATAATTCCAACAGCTTTCTTCTGAATTTTGTCTAGTTGTTTTAATGCAACCTCTCCACATCCATTCCAGAAGCGTGAGCAATATTCAAGCTGAGAGCGCACATGATTCTTGTAAATTAAAGCTATCTGCTCGTCAGTGAAGAAGTTACGGACTCTGTATAATAATCCAAGTTTCTTTGAGGCGGTTTTAGCAAGTGATCTGACATCAGAAGTCCAGCTGAGGGCACTGTTAGGTGAAACGCCGAGAATTTCAATACTTTTGGTGACGGGAATATTAGTAGCATTAAAGGTAATATATGAATCAGGCAATATCTGTCTATTAGTGAATTGTATATACAAGGGATTTGGTTATGACATTTTTAAAACTAACCGGCAGTGGCTGGTCGAGGTAGTTGAAGACTGACATCTTGACGGGCAAGACTTCTCCACGCTTGACAGTGGGCGGGAGGGTGAGGTCAACGAAGAAGGGCGTGAAGACAGTGATAGTTTCCCTGGCGGAGAGACCAACGCCCTTCTGCGGGTGGACGCACACGGCCTTGCCCACCCACTGTGTGATGGTGTCGGGCACTGTCACTGGCTGCTCACTCATTCCAGTTGCTCTGAAAACAACCATCATCATCATCATCATCATCATCATCACTACAGCCATTGTCTTTTTCTTAACACTTTCTTGCAGGAAGGAGTTGGAAGCAGGAAAAGTATAAAAATAGAACAGACTAGAGCAAAGTGATCCGGGGTCAAAACACTCCCCTGCACTGGCTGAAGTGGGGTCAAAGTCATATAGGGGGAAAGGAAATTGGGGTAAATGAAGTTTTATGACTTGATGATGACACTTTTACCAAAGAAATGGTAGTTTCTGAGATTTAAAACTTTAAAATTTGATCAACCTTCAGTTTGTCCTTTCAAGGTCATTCAAGGTCACTTCTTATGGTGCCAACAGAATCTCTATATGTGACTTCCTCTTAGTGATCAATAGTAACCATGTGCCTATCTCTCACCGTCTGGCTGATTTAAGCAGTCAGATATGTGTGACCTTGACTTTGACCTTTCAAGGTCATCAAGGTCAAATGTAATGGTGCCAACAGAATCCCCAAACATGACTTCCTATTAGCGTTTAAGAGTAACCATGTGTCTATCTCTCACTGTTTGCCTTCTATGGCACTTTGAAAAATTTGCTCCCTACCTTACCATTGGGCCCCATATTCGGGGTTCCCCACTCCCTCCCTCACCCCAGGTGGATTTCCACCAAAATCGAATCACTTCCTCAGTTCCATATACCAAACACCTAGGCAAAGTTTGAAGATGATCCGTTCACTGGTTCAAGTGTTAAATGATGCACAGACTCATAAATGAATAAACACCGACGATCACATTCACTCCTTCTGCAATCAGTTGTGGGAGGGATGAGCAACATGTGAAGAGGATAAATGGGCCACACATCCATTCACTCACGCAGCTTCGATATATAGTCTTGGCAGAGATTTACTGACATACTAGGAATCAGCTCCCTGAAGTAACTGTAATTTTGTTTTTAGATGCGGAAACATCTTACAGAACGTTTCTCCCTCTGTTGTTCACCAGCATTTTTTTTTTTCAAGAAGGTTCTTAAGTGGCGTAAAACTTTTGCAACTTCAGTGAAGCCCTGCATTAGGGCCATGAAATTCCTGCTTCACACCCGTACTACATCTCTGACTCCAAGTACACGGTCTTTCTACATCTGACTCCAACTATACGGTCCTTCTACATCTGACTCCAACCACCTGATTTTTCTATATCACTGACTCCAACTACACGGTCTTTCTACATATCTGACTCCAACTAAACAGTCCTTCTACATATGACTCCAACTAAACATTCCTACACAAATCCACACGTCTGTCTTCCCATCAAACAGTCTCCCTTCCTCCCATATCAGAAGTCTCTCTATACTTCTCCCATTAATGCCACTCAACCTTCTCCCTCACTACTTCCAACTCAAAAACGTCATGGCAACTTACGGTACAACGAAGAGGTCCCACAGCCACGTCTCAGGGAAGTTGGTCCGCGGAGTGTCGCTTTCAGGGATTTCTAGCTCGGCAGCCTCTTGGTCCGATTCTTCAGCAAAAGATACCGATTCAGTAATACCTAGTGATTCTGGCTGCGGCACTGGAGGTCGACTCTGGATCGCTGCGGCAAAACCAGGAGACGCCAAAGAAGCCAAAGCAGGTGGTCTTGGTCGAAGCGGTGAGCCAACGACTAACCCTGAAAACAATATCCTTTATCGTTTTGAAGTAAATAATGCATCTGTTGATTATTAAAGTCTTTCCTTGCATTCATCAAACAGTTTTATTCAGCTGGCTTCGAGTACTGATGCATGAGTTATTATTATTTTTTTTTAATTTGCCATCAGACTTTTTTTCAACTTTGGAAAGATCTCGAGTGTTGAGCAGGGATGAAACGTTGTGTCTCCACCTTATTTTTGAATTCATAACACAGTGCAAACAGTTAGGGAACCAATGAAGAATAAAAATGGAGGATGAAATCTACCAAAAGGGAAAATCTTTACCAAGGCAGGGTTAACCATGAAAAAAAAAAAAAACGTTACAGGGATAAAATTCTGAAGCTCCTAAAGTCAAAATACAACACACTCTGATTTTCACCATTTCAGTCAAAATACAAGGCACTCTGATCACTACTTCCATTCAAACCACAACTCATTCTGATTTCACCGCTTCCAGTCAAAATGGAATGTAGTCTACTCCGATTTCACCACTTCCAGTCAAAATACAACGAACTCTGATTGCACTACTTCAGATTTCATTACCTGTTTCCTCTCTCGTGCAAGGTCGTGTTTCCAGTGTGTAGTTGGTGAAGACGTAGACTCCAGCGTTCTGAGGGAAGAGATTGATGTTTCAGGATGTCATGTTCTGTTTAACTGGAAGAAAAATGAAAGAAAAGAAAGTGAGAAAAAAGTGGAAGAGAAAAGAATGGAAAAGAAACAGGAAAAAAAGAAAGTAAATAAAGACGTAAACAGAAAAACCAGAAAGAATGAATGAAAGAAAAGACAGAAAACAGAAAATTACAACTTTGATTGACTAGGCTCAATAAAACAATCTATTCTTTGCAAGTCTTAGTCTTTCCCTAATAGAAGAACCCGCAATAGTGTATAAAAAGGTTCCCAGCTGGATGCTTGGACTAAGTAGGGACAAGACGTAAACAATCGGAGTCCACCAGTCTGACCGGCCTGAAAATTTAAACTGTGATTCTTCATGTTGCAGACTGAATGTGCTAACCATTGTACCACAGCTCCCCCATGATTTAAGTATTTCGTGTACAATGAGCGGCAAAAGCACGCTTACCACTCCCCTGTGCTTACTCCTTATTTAGGGCATGTTCTGGCCTGTGGTTCTTTCTTCCTTCCATGAAAAAAATGTTTGCCACTTTCCACCCTGACGCATCATATCAGAGAGTATGACCAATGGGACGGAGAAACATACTGAGCCTCTCTTTCAGCTGAAGCATTATTAGCCAGCAGGGGATAGTGTGAAGGCAGAAGAGATGATAGACGAGTTTTTATTCCTCGTCTGACATCATCATATTAAACAATGCCATATTGAAATCTTCACTAAGGGATATTTTTTAAGCATTAAGACTTTATACAGCAAGGAATAACTTGGCAAATCTACTTCAGAAATTGAACTTTAAGCAGACATCATCTTATATTTACTTTGGATTTCTGAAGGGGAAAAAAACAAAAAAGACGAGTTATAAAGAAGATACAGTATTTTGTTTGTCTGTCACTTTGAACATTATCAAAGGAAAACTGTGCCAAACTGAAAGTGAGTATTCGTGGGCTGATGTAGCGCAGCATATGCTTTATCAGTACGAGTCCCATTTTTCGTAGTTCATCATCATCATCATTAGCCATTGCAAATCCACTGCTAATCAAAAGACCCCCCTCAGTCTTCTTCACGAATTCCTTGACCGAGCCAGTCTCTGCCACGTTTTGCCTCCAAGCTTCTCTATCCCATCTCTCCACATCCTGTCTAGCCTTTTTCTGCTACTCTTACATTCTCTTGGAGCTCAGTTAGTCAGCTTCTTGCTCCATCAGTTATCCTTTATTCTTGCTACATTTCCCCACCTCCAACTCTGTTCGTTTATAACTTTAATCTTATTTAACCATAATTATTGACGTCATAGACAAAGAGGATCTCACCAGTGGTGTGGACAAGCTCTCAGTTTTGACCATTATTATCCATTTACTATTATTCTCTTATCCCCCCCC
>JAGKTI010018820.1:0-17413 GCA_018397915.1 Birgus latro | reverse complement strand
AAAACCTCGTATTTACGTTAAGAGAAGCAAGCTTGAGGGAAAAACTCCGAAACGACGGTGAAAAATCCTGTACTCAGGTCAAACTGAGCGAAATTTCGCTACATTTACATTGACAACCAACTGCTATGTAGCGTGGTGTATGTGATACACGGTGTAGGTGTAACAGTTGTAGTGTAACTGTATCTACGTGTAGAGAAATAATGATCCAAATTAATGTAATAATAAAGGCGAAGAGGGCAGAGAAGAGGTGGCAGCGTGCAGCAGAGACAATCAGTGGACCTGCACATCAAAACTGCTTCACCCACCAACTGTACCGGTGGAACGAGTCAAGGTGGAGCATTAATAGTGTCAATGTGACAATTTGTATTAAATTACAATTACCATCCACCCAGCAGTCAATCAATGTACAATAGAATGTACACTTTAGCTGAAAATCAATTAACAGCAAGAGTTTCTTACATTTGAGGTCGCCATTGTTTTCTTAATACTTGCCCTTTATTACCTAAAGTTATGGCTAATAAAGGGCTTGTCGTCGATGTCCACGGTAGGGATCGCTGTGTCTGCCCGTTTGTCATCGGTGTCCTCAGTTGGGATCCCCGTGACTGCACACTTATAGCTATACTTACTGTTAACAAAGGGCTCGTCGTTGGTGTCCGCGGTTCAGATCACCACGACTGCCTGTTCATCATCGGCGTCCACGATTTTGATCGCCGTGACTGCGCACTTATAACTAATAAAGGTAAGTCGAGAATCCCTATGCAAACTTGGGCAGGTCACATTTTAACACCCCGCATGCATGTGGATTTTGTGTATTCTCTGGGAATCCTCAGAGAGGCCCACAGCTCGAGACACACCACAAGGTAATTCAAACACAGCCTCAGATTGCCTCTGAGGGGGTCTCGATCTTCCCCCTTAACCTATGGTACATACAGTATGTACAAGCCCTACACTTACGACTAATAAGGGCTTGTCATCAGTGTCCACGGTTGGGATCGCCGCGACTGCCCATTTGTCATCGGTGGCCACGGTTGGGATCGCCGTGACTGTGGGCTTATAACCTACGGTACATATATATGTACAGACCCTAGACATATCATGTCCTGTGGGGCCAACGGGCGAGACGTCAGGTCTGCACCCACATTACCACTGCCCTTTCCCTCACACGACTCAGAGATTATGGGCGTGGATTCAAACGGCGCGGGAAGGAAACGTTCCTGATGAGTGGTACGTCAACACACATTGCAGGAGCGCACAAAACTATCTATTTCCTGTCCCATTCCCGGCCAGAAACAGTCAGCACAGATACGGCCTTGGGTTTTCCTTTTGCCCATGTGACCTCCTGACGCTGAACAATGACTCCATTCTAATACTGCTTGGCGGTACTTTGCAGGAATGACAAACTGCAGTCGAACCGAGCCCTCGGATGTTCATGACTCACGGTAGAGCAGTCCTTGTTTGCGAAGGAAACTGGCTCGTCCACCCCGTGAATACTTGGTCACTTTACCCTTTTGTTTCTTCTGCACAACAGCAAGTGTCGGGTCAGACTGTTGTTCTTGGACAACATCTTGACTACAAATCAGATCTTGTGGCAATGCAGTGGCCACCGGGGTGACATAATTTGGAGCCTTGGCCGTGGCTCGTGTTACTGCAGCCGAAGTTTGAGTAATGACATCTGCGGTGCAACTATACTTGGCATCTGGTATGTTACCTATAATGAGGTCAAACATAGGTTCTTGCATGACGACTGCAACTGTTGAACCTGTGTAAAAGGGAGATGCTACCTGGATACATGCCTCAGGGAACAATCTCACTGATCCGTCAATAAGCTGAGCTTAGACCTGTCTCCGTGTGTTTTCATCAGGCCGAACAAGACTCTGCCTGACAGTGCAACCTGAGGAACCATTTTCCTTCAGAAAATTTACAGAAACACCTCTCACAAGCCCTGGCTGAACAAGGAAGGCACTGTTACCTGTGGGAGGGCCTGTGGAGGAAGCGGCCAGCCATTGATATGGCTGCATGGCACACAATTCTTCAAACGTGACAGGACTATATGCCTGAGGGGTCGTACCCGAACTAGGTGCACGAAGAGTCGTACCTGAACTAGGTGTATGAGGAGTCGTACTTACCATCTGGGGAGCAGAAGCATTGACGGCCTGTGGAGGAGAGTTCACTGTCTGAGGGGGACTAGTGAACTGTGAAGAAGGACCTGTGCTGGTGGGGACGGCACCATCGTGCGCCTGTTGGGGAATGAAGGCTGCGCTTGCCTCCTGCCTCCGATACACTGGGGCTTGTGCTGAAAAGGTTTGTCCCGTTTGTCGACTGCGTGGCTGATACTGCTGCTGGTTAGGGTATGTGTTGTACCTCTTCCAGTCAGGTTTCTGTATATTCTGCCCATGGTCCTTCTGCGATTTGCTTGGACCATGACCATTATTCAGAGAATGGCCTTGATGCTGGGGTTCAGTATGCAATTGCTTACCAGACTTAGCAATATCTTCCATGTTCCATGGCTGTTGCCTACGAGTTTGGTACCCGTACGCAGTAAAGAAAGCATCAGCCTTTTCCACCATTTGGTTTGCATCCTTCACTTTGCACATCTTGAGCTGGGCCATAAGCTCAGCAGGCCACAACTTTTCCAGCTGTGTGCACAGCACAAGATCGATTATTCCCTCTCGCATGCTAGTAGTCTCGTCCTTCTCCATCCAATCGCCTAAGTATGCCGTGAGACGGTCAAGGAACTGTACAGCTGTCTCCTTTTCCTGGAGACGCGCCTTCACAAACTGATTCCTAGCGTCATCAACAGTAAGACCGTACGCTTTGATAAGTGCGGTCTTCATCATCTCGTATGTGAGATTATCTCCGCGAATTCTGTGGAGAATGTTGAGGGCAGGGCCCTAAAACAGGCTAAAGAACTGAAGCCGCTTAGCTGCCTCATCCAGATCGTACAGTTGTGCCATGTCTTCGAAACTAGCTATGAATGGCTCGATTCGCTTGCCTTCCTTGTAAGAAGGAAGCTTGAGCCGTGAAGTTGCTAGAACAGGTGCTGGGAGAGCACTCGTGGAGCTTGGGTTGGCTTCACCCGATGCGCTTGAAGCCAAGGAGTCTCGCTTCAGCTTCAGCACTTCAAGCTCGTGTTTACGTTTTCTTTCACGTTCCTCGCGCTCGGCACGCTCGTGTTCACGCTGAATTTTCCGCTCTTTACAGGCAGTATTCTCACATTGCTGGTCGTAATTGCAGCGCGACAGGACATAATCTCTAATTTCCTGGGGGTTAGTAAGCCCCATATCCTTGGCTTCCTGTAGGTATGTACTGGTTGCCATGATGCTCAGACTGAGACTGAGTGAAGACTGAGACTGATATACTGGCTGGTGTGCAGCAGTCTACCTAACTAAGAGTGAGTGAGTGATTCTGGTAATAACATCAAAGCTAGGAGTTTATATTCTGGAATGAGGTCGCCAGATGTCAGGGGGAAAATGAAAATGTGATTATGGACACTAGGAATAACTATCGAGTCGATTATCACGAGAGAATCGACTCGTGAAATCATAGTGGCGATTTCACTTTTATGCTGGCTTGCTTCGCCAATTCTCTGGAGTCGAGAATTTATAGACTTTCTCAACAGTACACAGTAGAGACTAAATGCTCAAGAGGGCTGTCTTACTGTACTGTTGGCCTCTGAGAAAGTTAGTTCACCCCTTAACATTCAAATAATAATAATAATAATAATAATAATAAACAGGATCTTGGCTGAGCCAAACTCCTAGCTGGCACAACGGATTTAAGAATTAATACCAAGAGCTGGCCTAAGTACCAGTCGTGATTAATATAAGTAGTTGTTCTAACTTGGAGTAGCAAAAGTGTACTAAATATGTGGGGAAATCAAACACGACTTACATTTAACAAAGCTCAAGAAAACGAACTGTAAATTTATTAATTACAAGAAAATAAATTTATGTTACATGAATCTATTCAAAATCAAAGAAAGGGAAATGCACTCACTCAAGCACTCAGACATATAGCTAAATAGCCTTAAGAATAGGAAAAACAAAAGAAATTCTAATCAGTAAAGATGAGACCGCCGCTAATACAGTCGATCACCAGGCTGGTGGGAGCTTCGGGAATTCACGCCGATACAACCGAGACTTCCGAGATCACTAAGAAAAGAAACCCGCTCGAGCTTTATTCACGGCACCTCCACTCTCCTTGACTGTCACTTAGACGACTGACTGTGTTCGAATGTCCAACATAAGGGATGTGTGAAAGAGGCGTGGCCAAATAACGGCCAGGGTGGCAAGTGCAAAGAAATATCAGTTCGGAAATTATCGCTAAGAGGAATGCACTGTCTGTACATAAAGACAATCACTCGCGAAAGAATGACGAAAGTTTTGAAAATCTGATGCAAACATAAGTACACGAGTGCATGGTTAAAAGAATTGCGAATTCTCACGGACTTCAGAGTTATTCATCGTTCCTACATATCACTCGATGTCACGATTTACGATACATAATTTCACGATGTAGAAAATTCATGACAAACACTGCCTCCTCCCTAGTTCTTTGTCGTCCCGAACACCTAACTGGCAAATCCCCATTCATAACACTACCCCCTCCCTAGTTCTTTGTCGTCCCGACAAAACTACACAGTATATACAAACACAAGCTTTAATCCTAATGAAACATCTAACTATAAACAAAATAATCATTCAACTTATCAGGTCTTCTTCTGTGCCGCTTCCGACGACGTCCTTGCTCCTCCACAATCCACTCCTCCTGGAGGGTCTTGGTCCTCTTCCTGATTCGCTTCTTCCCTCGGGAAACTGTCACCATCCTCTTGCACTTCAGCTCCGTGGTCCTCCTCAACATCCTTGTCTGCAAGAGACCATGATCCCTCAGAGACGCCCCAGCTGTACTGTCCTGGCCCATGGAACTGCCACAGACGATTCACGTGTACCACCTTTGGGCGAGACTTCCTGCCTCCCCGAATCCGATACGTTACATCTGACAGGCGGTCCAACACAGTGTAAGGCTCGTCCCATGGGCTCTGCAGCTTCAGTGACTGTCCCTTCTTTCACTGAGGATTGTATAACCAAACTTGATCGCCATCCTTGAAGCTCACCTCACTTGTCTTGGTATCATACTTGCACTTCATCACCTCTCCTGAATACTTGAGGGCTCCTTGCACTTGATGATGTACCTCAGCCAGCCTTTATTGAAGGTGCTTTGCATAGCCAATGGTGTCTGTAGGCAGCCCTTCACCGGGTGGTCTTCCCATTAACAAGTCAACAGGTAAGCATAACTCGAGGCCCAACATCAGTTTTGCAGGGGTGTAGCCAGTAGACTCATGGGATGCAGAACGATATGCCATCAACAATGCTGGAAATTTTTGGTCCCATTCTGTTTGTCCATCTACGCAGTACTTGGTCAGTTCTTGTCCTAGGGTCCAGTTGAATTTCTTCACCTTCCCATCTGACTGTGGTCTTAGTGGGTCGTCCTGGTCTTCCTGGTCCCCAATAACTGACAGCACTCACGGAACACAGCAGACTCAAAGTTTCTACCCTGGTCTGAATGTAGCTCTTGTGGCATCCCAAAATGACAGAACTGATCAACCAACACCTGAGCAACAGTTGCAGCCTCTTGATCAGGGATGGCATAGGCTTCTGGCCACATTGTGAAGTAGTCCATCGCAACACATATATATCGGTTTTATCTTTCCGTAAGTGGCAAAGGTCCAGCTATGTCCACTGCAACTCTTTCCATCAGTGCACCCACTTGGTACAGCTAAAGAGGGCAGCAACCATGTTTCTTGGGTCCCTTCTTGGCACAGCACACATCGCAGGCCCGACACCTCTCTTCAACATCCTGATGCACGCCAATCCAGTAGAACCTCTGTCGCAGCCGGCATAGAGTTTTCTTCACTCCCAGGTGTCCACTGGTGATCTGGTTATGGGACTCATCCAAGATCTCTGACCTCATCTTCTTTAGAACCACCTGTTTCCAATACTTGCTGAGGCCATCGGATGCCTCCCACTGATGCTCCAGTAGTCCGTCATTCAAACGAAGAAGGTCCCACTGACTCCAGTAACTCTTGGTTGTGGGGCTCAACCTGGAAACTTCTTACCAAGATGGTCGCACTGTACTCCGCTGCAGCCACTCTAGCACTGGCTGTAAATCTGCATCCTTCACCTGCTTCCTCTTCAGGTCTGCTTCATCTGACGTTGGCCCTGTCACTGCAGTACGACTGCATTTCTTACTGTGATCTTCCTTTTTACTACACTGCCGGCATTCCAGATCACAAGGCCGGCGACTCAAACTGTCAGCATTGCCATGTCACCCAGGATGATGCTGCACCTCATAATTGTGCTGGTCTAGCTTCCTAAGCTAGTGTGCCAGGTGTCCTTCTGGATTCTTTAGCGTTTTCAGTCACTTGAGTGCCGCATGGTCCGTCCTAATGATGAAGTTTGATCCATAGATGAAGGGATGGAAGAAATCAAGGCTCTTCATCACTGCCAAGAGCTCCTTACGGGTCACACAGTAGTTCCACTCCGGTGGGCTGAACTTCTTGCTGTAATATGCTACCACATATTCTTTTTAATTCTTCCGTGACAGAACTCCACCAATACCAAGATCACTAGCATCACAGTCCATGATAACTAGCTGACTCCGATCAGGGTACGGCAATACTGGACAGCTTGCCAATGCATGTCTGATTTGGTCGAAGGCTTTCTGAGTCTCTGCTGTCCATGCAAACTTCTGTCTCTTCCCAAATAGCTTGTGCAGAGTGTCAGGGGAAAATGAGAGTTTTACTCTGGCGAGGTCGCCAGATGTCAGGGGAAAATGAGAGTTTTACTCTGGCGTGTCGCCAGATGTCAGGGGAAATTTAAGTATTTCCAAAAGATAATGAAATGTATAGCTAAGTGTGCTATGTCAATTCTCTAGAGTCGAGAATTACAGACTTCCTCAATGGCACACAGCAGAGACTAAACGCTCTATTGGGCTGCAATATTGTACCGTTGGCCTACAAGAAAGTTTCTTCTCCCCCCCAACAATAAAAAAAAAATGATAATAATAATGATAACAGGCTCTTGGCTGAGCCAAACTCCTAGCTAGCACAACGGATTTAAGGAGTGATGCCAAAGCTGGCCTAAGTACCGGCCGTTGTGCTAACGTAGAGTAGCAAACTGTACTAAATAAGTGGGTAAATCAAACACGGCTGATATACTTTAACAAAGCTCAAGAAACGAACTGTAAATTTATTAATTACAAAGAAATGAATTTACGTTACATGAAATTCAAATCAAATAAAGGAATACACTCACTCACTCAGGCACTCAAATAACGGCTAAATATTTCAAAAAGCTTAGCCTAGGAAAAAACCCAGAAAATACTGATCGGTATGGATGAGACTGTACTGTAGTCGATCACCAAGAGAGGGTGGGAGCTCGGGAACACACGCCGATTCAAGCCAAGATCTGAAATAAAGAATTCACTCGAGCCTCTAGAGGCATACAACCCAATCGTTCCGTGACCAAGAACAGACTGACTCTCGTTTGAATCTCGATGCGGCGCGGGTGGGAGCTCGCGCGCATGCGCAATGGGCCCGGAGCAAAGCCCGACAACTAAAAATTATCATACATATTAATTTGCTCCTCACAAAATCACTGGATGTCACGATTTAACTTAACGTGATTTTACAATGAAGAAAATTCGTGACATTATGCCCGTGAAATTTTTCAAATTTTACCCTAGAGTAAAATTTGACACTATGTATATACATCCTAACTCAGTCACACAAGATTCACACTGTGGTGTGTGTACTATCCTGTTACAGGAGGCAAAACAGTGTCGCCTGTGAGCGTAAAAACCTCGTATTTATGTTAAGAAAAGCAAGCTCGAGGGAAAAACTCTGAGACAACAGTGGAAAGTCCTGCACTCAGGTCAACTGAGCGAAATTTCGCTACATTTACATTAACAACTAATTGTTATGTAGCGTGGTGTATGTGATACACGGTGTAGGTGTGGCAGATGTAGTGTAGCTGTACCTACGTGTAAGCAATAATAATATTACATATTAAGGCAATAATAAAGGCGACGAGGGCAGAAGAGATGAAGTGCCAGGGTGCAGCAGACGATCAATGGTCCTGAACATCTTCACCCAACGACTGTACCTGTGGGGATGAGTCAAGGTGGAGTATCAATAGTGTCAATGCAAGGGTTACACTAAATTACAATTTCATCCACCCAGCAATCAATTCACACACACACAAAAGAAGGTACTTTTTAGCCGAAAGTCAATAACAAATTTCGTAGGTATGTCGCCATTATTTCCCCAATAGTTGCCTTTCCTAATCTACACTTACGCCTAATAAAAGGGCTCGTTATTGGTGCCCTCGGCTGGGATCGTACCACGACTACCCACCTGTCCTCAGTGTCCTCAGTTGGGTTCACCGTGACTGCACACTTATAGCTATACTTAACATTACAAAGGGCTCATCACCTCGACTACCCATTTGTCATCGGTGTCCTCAGTTGGGTTCACTGTGACTGCACACTTATGGCTATACTTAACATTACAAAGGGCTCGTCACCTCGACTACCCGTTTGTCATCGGTGTCCTCAGTTGGGTTCACCGTGACTGCACACTTATAATTAGTAAAGGTAGTCGAGAATCCCTGTGCAACTTTGGCAGGTCACATTTTAACACCCTGCAAGGGTGTGAACACTCATGTGGCTTCTGTGTAATCTCTGGGAATCTTCAGGGAGGCCCTCAGCTCGAGATACACCACAAGGTAATTCAAACTCAGCCTCAGATTGCCTCTGCGGGGTCTCGGACTTCCCCCCATTAGCCTACCTTAATCTATGGTACACACAATATGCACAAGCCCTACGCTTACGACTAATAAGGGCTTGTCGTCGGTGTCCCCGGTTGGGATCGCCGAGAATGTGCACTTATGAGCTACAATACATATGTATGTACAGACCCCAGACATAGTATGTCCTGTGGGGCCAACAAGCGAGACGTGAGGTCTTAGCAGCATAGTACTGACTGGGAACCAGGCTAGTTCTTGGACTGCTCAAATCTCTTAGAACAGCACAGTCTTAGGAAACCCAGTGTACAACAGATACTCACATTACCACTGCCCTCTCTCACACGACTAAGAGATTATGGGCGTGGATTCAAACGGCGCAGGAAGGAAATTTTCCTGAATGGTGGTACGTCGACACACATTACAGGAGTTCACAAAACTATCAATATCCTGTCCCATTCCTGGCCAGAAAAAGTCAGCACGGATACGGCCTTGGGTTTTCTTTTTGCCCATATGACCTCTTGATGCTAAACAATGACCCCATTCTAACACTGCTTGGCGGTAATTTGCGGGAACGACAAATTCCAGTCGAACCTCGCCCTCGGGTGTTCGCGACTCACGGTAGAGCCGTCCTTGTCTGCGAAGGAACCTGGCTCGTCCACCCCGTGAATACTTGGTCACTCTACCCTTTTGTTTCTTCCGCACAACAACAAGGGTCGGGTCAGTCTGTTGCTCTTGGACAACATCTTGACTGGAAATCGGAGCTTGCGGCAATGCAATAGCCACCGGGGCAACACAGTTTGAAGCCGAAGTCTGAGTAGTGACATCTGTAGTGCAACTATGTTTGGCACCCGGTATACTGCCCACAATGAGGTCAAACAAAGGCTCCCGCATGACAACTGCAACTGTTGAACCTGTGTAAAAGGGAGATGCTACCTGGATACGTGCCTCAGGGAACAATCTCACTGATCCATCAATAAGTTGAGCTTGGATCTGTCTGCCTGTATACTCTTCAGGACGAACAAGACTCCGCCTGACAGTACAACCTGAGGAACCACTATCTCTCAGTACATTAACAGAAACACCTCCCACAAACCCTGGCTGAACAAGGAAGGCACTGTTACCTGTGGGAGGGCCTGTGGCGGAAGCGGCCAGCCATTGATAAGGCTGCCTAGCATATAACTCTTCAAATGTGACAGGAGTATTTGCCTTAGGGATCGTACCCGAACTAGAAACATGAGGAGTTGTACTCACCCTCTGGGGAGCAGGAGCACTGACGGCCTGTAGAGAAGAGTTCACCGTCTCAAGGGGACTAGTGAACTGTGTAGAAGGAGCTGTACTCACCATCTGGGGAGCAGGAGCACTGACGGTCTGTGGAGGAGAGTTCACCGTCTCAGGGGGACTAGTGAACTGTGAAGGCGGAGCCATGTTGGCGGGACCGGCACCATCGTGCGCTTGTTGAGGGATAAAGGCTGCATTTGCCTCCTGCCTCCGATACACTGGGGCTGGTGTAGAAAAGGTTTGACCCGGTTGGCGATTTCGTGGGTGATACTCCTGCTGTTTAGGGTACTGTTGCTGGGTTGGATACTTCTGCTGATTAGAGTACTGCTTGTACTTCTTCCAGTCCGGTTTCTGCGTATTCTGCCCCTGGTCCTTCTGCAGTTTGTTTGGACCCTGACCATTATTTTGAGAACGGCCTTGATGCTGGGGTTCAGTCTGAGATTGCTTCCCAGACTTAACAGTATCTTTCTTATTCCATGGCTGTTGCCTACGAGTTTGGTATCCGTACGCGGTAAAGAAAGCATCAGCCTTCTCTACCATTTCGGAGGCGTCCTTCACTTTGGACATCTTTAGCTGGGCTACAAGCTCAGCAGGCCACGACTTTTCTAGCTGTGTACGCAGCACGAGGTCGATCACTCCCTCTCGTGTGCTGGGAGTCTCGTCCTTCTCCATCCACTCGTCCAAATATGCCGTGAGACGGTCGAGGAACTGAACGGCTGTCTCCTTTTCCTGGAGATGCGCCTTCGTGAACTGACTTCTAGCGTGATCGACAGTAAGACCGTACGCTTTGATGAGTGCGGTCTTCATCATCTCATACGTGAGATTCTCTCCGCGAATTCTGTGGAGAATGTCGAGGGCGGGGCCCTCAAACAGGCTAAGGAACTGAAGCCGCTTAGCTGCCTCATCCAGTTTGTACAGGTTTGCCATGTCTTCGAAACGAGCTATAAATGGCTCGATTCGCTCGCCTTCCTTGTAAGAGGAAAGCTTGAGACGTGGAGTTGCTAGAAAAGGTGCTGGGAGAGTAGGGGAGTTTGGATTGGCTGCACCCAGTGTGCCTGAACCCATGGAGTCTCGCTTTAGCTTTAAGACTTCCAACATGTTCACGTTCTCTCTCTCTCTCTTCACGTTCACATTCTTTCTGTTCTTTCTCATGCTCGCGTAGTTCTTTCTCATACTCGCGTAGTTCTTTCTCATGCTCACGTTGAATTTTCCGCTCCTCAAGGGCGGCATTTTCACGTTCCTGCTCGCTATTGAAGCGCGACAGGACATAATCTCGAATTTCCTGGGGGTTAGTGAGCCCCATCTCTTTGGCCTCTTGCACGAATGTACTGTGCTCCATCGTGCTTGGTTAAGACTGAGTGACAACTGAGACTAAGTATGAGTGAGTGATTCGGTAATAATTTAGGCTAGGAGTTTATCCTGGTATGAGGTTGCCAGATGTCAGGGGAAAATGAGATACACCACAAGGTAATTCAAACTTGGCTGATATACTTTAACAAAGCTCAAGAAACGAACTGTAAATTTATTAATTACAAAGAAATGAATTTACGTTACATGAAATTCAAATCAAATAAAGGAATACACTCACTCACTCAGGCACTCAAATAACGGCTAAATATTTCAAAAAGCTTAGCCTAGGAAATAACCAGAAAATACTGATCGGTATGGATGAGACTGTACTGTAGTCGATCACCAAGAGAGGGTGGGAGCTCGGGAACACACGCCGATTCAAGCCGAGATCTGAAATAAAGAATTCACTCGAGCCTCTAGAGGCGTACGACCCAATCGTTCCGTGACCAAGAACAGACTGACTCTCATTTGAATCTCGACACGGCACGGGTGGGAGCTCGCGCGCATGCGCAATGGGCCCGGAGCAAAGCCCGGCAACTAAAAATTATCGAACATATTAATTTGCTCCTCACAGAATCACTGGATGTCACGATTTAACTTAACGTGATTTTACAATGAAGAAAATTCGTGACACAGAGGTGCAGTTATCGTCGCAAAGTCCATGACAAAAAGCCGGTAGTATGTACACAAGCCAAGGGAACTCCGTAGCTCCTTCACTCAAGTCGGAGCCGGCCAGTTTTCCACAGCTGCCACCTTCTCCTGGTCAGTACAGATGCCGCTCTCACCGACAATGTGTCCCAGGTACTTTACTTCCTTCTGAAACAAGTGGCACTTCTTGGGGTGCAGCTTCAGGTGTGCTGCACGGATCCTGTCCAACACTTCCGACAGCCTCTCTAATTCCTGGTCGAAAGTCCGTGCAAACACAATTACATCATCCAGATAGATGATGGCCGTCTGCCAGTGGAGGCCTTCCAGTACACTATGCATTAGACGTTCAAAAGTAGCTGGGGCATTGCATAGGCCAAAAGGCATCACCTTATACTGCCATAAACCCCGCCCATATGAAAAGGCTGTCTTATTGTCCTGTGCAACCTTGACCTGATGATATCCTGCCTTCATGTCTAGGGTGGAAAACCACTTAGCACCTGACAGAGCATCCAGGGTGTCATCAATTCTTGGTAAGGGGTATGCATCCTTCACTGTCACATCATTCAGGGCTCGATAATCTACACAGCACCTTACTGAGCCATCTTTCTTCCTTACCAGAACCACCGCTGATGCCCAAGGACTGTTGGACTTTTCTATTACCCCTTGACTTTGGAGATTCTCCATCACCTCCATTTCTTGCCGCTGGGCTGGCGCCATCCTCCACGCGGGCTGTTTAATCGGGTGGTGAACCCCAGTGTCAATACTATGCTCCACCAGGTCAGTGCACCCCAGGTCTAGATCTCCAGTGGAGAAGACATCAGCTAACTCCGTCAGCAACTGCCTCAACTTCAGCACTTGTGAGCCATCCAGGCATTGGCTACTCCATGAAAAAAGGTCCTGTAGGTGGTCCGGCACGTACCTGTCTTCCTTGACTACGCTCCTTTTACAGGCCTTCCTCTGATGCCACTCAGGGTCCACTGCCTGGCACAGTCCCACAACTTTTCCCTCGTTGAGCTTCTGTGACTCACGGGAGAAATTGCCCACCACAACTGGCATTTCATCTGCACCTGTTTCCACCAGTGTTTTCCCCACCATCACTCCGGCCTTTGTCTTGCACTGTACATACGGCTCCACTACCCCTATACAGCTGTCAAAAGACCCACTCACCTTACACTGGAGCAACAGTTCTGATTTTGGGGGTATCACTGTAGTGCGGAGTGCCCTCACATCGCCACCAGAACTGGTACGTTTCACTGCCGTGACAGGAATCGACTTTCCTCGAACCTTCAGCTTCATGGAGTTGAAGTCCAGCTCACACCCCATGGACATCAGATAGTCAAGACACAGAAGACAAGGATCCTCCATGTCAGCCACGTAAACTGGAAGAGTAGCCTCTTGCCCTGCCACTTCAATCAGGACATCCAGGGGTCGCTTCAGTTCCAAACACTGCCCAGTTACACCACACAGTTGTTCCGATAACTCAGGCAGATACCGATGATGTAACACATCAGGCCTCACAAAAGTCTGCTCTGAGGCCAAATCAATCACAAGGGAACACTTCTTTCCATCTATCCTTCCATCTGTTCGCACACTGTTAATTGCTGTTCTCTTGCATTTTCTCGGCAGTGGGGCTACTTGGAACAAGCTGGCTGGTGCCTGCCCCTTCACGCCAGCCTCCACTAGTTTTCCGCTTCTTTCTGGTCTTCTGCAACCTTCTTCTTATCATCCTTTTTCTTCTTCGGACACTCAGAACTGAAGTGTCCCACCTCAATACATGTCCAACATGCTCTTGTTACAACTGAAGATTTCCTTGCACTACTTTGTTCTTGCTCCTTCTTCCATTTGTGACAATCCTCCTTCTTGTGCCGCGGCTTTCCGCAGAACCCGCGACCTCCACTGGTCTTCTCCTGTTCCCTCTTCCACTTGTAGCAGTCCTTTTTTCTGTGTTCTGGCTTCCCACAGCACCATCAACTTCCCTCAAATTTTTCCATTTCACATACCTGCCCCTTTCTTGCCTTGAATCCTGCACTACGACCTGTCTGAAAAGTGAACGTACTTGACCTGACATAGGACTCAAACTCTAGAGCCCCGGCAAGTGCGTCTTGCATGCTTCTGGGTTGTCCCTGCTTCACCTGCACTTTAAACTCTGCACTGTCAAGAGCATCGATGAACTGGTCCCTCATTAGAACACCCAACAGGTTAGGTGCTGCTCCAGGTTACGTCATATATGTCATACTCTCCAGGTCATGAGCAAGCTGCTGTGGGGGGTTCTCCCCGAGCCCGTACATGGCTCCGGAATCTTGCTCTGTAAACCTCAGTCTGGTACATGGCTCCATATCTGCGCTCCAGCACTAGGGACTGATAACTGTTCCTCTCCATCACTGACATCTGGCCTAAAATTTCCATTGCGGCACCCTTAAGGATAGTAGCAAGCTGCACTGCCTTCTGCCTATCATCCCAGCCATTCTGATCCGCAGGCAACTCGAACTGTGCACAGTAAGCTTCCCAAGATACTCTACCATCAAATTCCTGAGGTTTCTTTTTAATTGGACCCCCACTGTAGCCACGCACTTCACTGGTTCGGGGTCTAAAATCTGGGGCATCATAATTAAGGCCAGACTTAAAACTTCTACATTCTGTACATTCTGATTATTCAACCCTGTAATGCTACCTTTAGATGCCTGGGATCCATCAAGATTCACCATACACTGTCCTTTCCCTCCATATGCTCCCTGTACACTAACCTGAGGTTCAGCAGTGCAATATTTCTCTACAGCCTCCATTTTCTCACTGATTATCTTCACATGATCGACTACTTGCTTCAACTTACTATCTACATGCTGTCTGCACTCCGTCACTATTTTCTCACTAATCTCCAGCTGGCTGTCCACATGCTTTTAGCAATTTGTCACTATTTTCTCACTAATTGTCTTCAACTGGTCGTCTATATACTGGTTACACTCCATCACATTATTGCTTACCTCATACATTTGCTGCTCTATCTTGGCATCTACTTCTTCCTTCATTTCCCCCATGAATGCATCTAGCTGTCCTTGCACCCTCAGTTGTACTTCCCTCTGTTGCTCCTGTAATGTCTCTTGAAGTTGTTCATATCAGTTTCTGTTCTTCATTCTGTGCCTGTAATTGTTCTTTTATTTCCTTCCTGAGTTGTTTCTGTTCTTCACGTTGTGCTTCTAGTTGTTCCTTGAGTTCTTTCTGTCCTTCACTTTGGGCTTCTAGTTTTTCACTTTGTGCTTGCAGTTGTTCCTTGAGTTCTTTCTGTCCTTCATTCTGTGCTTGTATTAGGATCACAATTGTCGCCTGGGAAATTTCCTCCTCCTGCCCAGCTCGAGACCTTGTCTTCACACCTTCTTGCTCCATATCGAAGATTAGACTCAATGCAGCCCTGAAATTATCCCACTCCTGACAAGTTTTACGTCCCACGTCCCCACACTGCCACAGGCTCCAACAGCAGTAGTTCAGTATAGGAAGGACTTTGCCCAGTGAGTCGTTCTTCCTAAGGTCAGCCTTTAGGTGTACAGCACACAAGATCAGCTAAGGTGAACATAAACACTGGCTTCTTAAAGTTGACTGTCTTTATTTACCAAATAATTCCACGTAATGCCTGCTAACTTCAATTCACTGTTCTCACAAGCACTGGATGTATACAAACTATACTAACTGCAATCTCACTTAATACTTGACAACACTTCACAGTTAAAGCTTGTCAACACTTTACTGTTTTTACACTTCACTGTTTTCACAGTAACACTTCAATAACTTCACAAGTACCGAAAATATACAAACTTCACTAATACTGCGCCGGCTAAACTTCACTCAAACTGACTGGTGCCCAGCTAATCCTTAACCTTAGCAACAACTAGTGTCTCATTCCCTATCCTTATAAAACCTTGCATTACTTGTGAAACGCCTAGGACGAACTCGACTGTGCGACTGTAAACAGTTGCCAACTAAGAGACAACCAAAATATGCCAATCTTCTTACATTACATAACACTCTAAATCAATTACCAAACTTAAATTAAATTACATAATTTAACAATCAATCACGTAAATAAAACATTATAGAGAAGAAGAGCATAAAAATTAATCCATAACTTACAAAACAACTACACTCATTAACAGCAGGCAAGCTGGAAACTCTGACCGTACCGATACCGGAACTAGCCTACCGTACAGACACAGTGAGAATGTTCTCGAACACTTAACTGGCAAATCCCCTTTCATAACAGTATTTACTACCTGCTGAAAGAATCTCTTCTCTACCTCACATAGACGAAAAGTTAATAGCCTCTGATGATAATCTCGGTTTGGCCGTGTCTTGTCGTGTAGCTCATTTCCCAGCTGAACGTAAACATCGCTTTGCTCACTGCACTTGCTCGCTCGTAATAAAAGGTAGTAACAAATTTCTGTTTTGAACTTTGATAAACTCTGTATTTCTGAGTGTCTGGCACTCAGTAATAATGTCCCATAGGAAGATCCGTTACGTATACAATTTATGCACTGCACAACAAGTTTGATTTTCCCAGGATGATAATTCTTACATTTTCCCTTATATTTTTTTTTTTACCTAACCTAGCAGGTTATCCTAACTGACTAAGAAACTAAACTAACCTGATGCTAAGGTAAACTAACCAAAGCTTACCTGGACTTCCTTGGATAAGAAAAAGTAGAGAAATGGTCACCATGGAAATCAGCATCTCGGATCATCACACGAAAATCAGCATCTCGGACCATTTCAGAAACGTGGTCGTGCTGAATAGAGCGAATCATAGGGGGACTGGAAATAAATTAATGGTGGCTGCTACTGTTGCTACTTAGGAAAAATATGCGTTCAGTCATAAGGCGATGTGTAATAAAATTCACTCGATATTTCACTGTGTATTTGTTAACCTTGAACTACACAACATACTTTCATAACCCCTTAACCGCTGGTCGTCACTTTCGTGACGGTCAGGTGCAATGGATCATACCGCAGGGCATCACTTCTGTGCCTCTGTGTGTGTGTGTGTGTGTTTTTTTTTTAATTCGCCCGGGCTTTCATGTTGTGACTTGTATCATCTATCAGCACTGCCAATGACCAACAATAGTCAGAGCTACTAATGTTATCAGTACTCCCATCCATTGTTGACAATTTAGCCATTTTCCCCCATTCTAGACTCCCCTCCCTACCACCCCTCCATTACCCTCTCATGTCGTCTGCTCAGCAGCTCTGTGCTAAGTAAATCTTCCCCGGATTTTTCCACTGTTTTCATCCATTGAAATGAGCCCTATGCCCTATTCTTATACAAAATAATTATATATATATATATA
>JAGKTI010018819.1:0-17416 GCA_018397915.1 Birgus latro | reverse complement strand
TTTTCGCCGAGAAATACGCGTATTCAGCCATCATTAGATTAAAAGAGAATGGACCTAACTCCAAAACGGATGCTATCAGCCGGAACTATTTCACAGTTTGCACTAATTGTTGTTGAGGTCACGGCTATCGGAAAAATAAATTCGAAAAATCAGAAAATAATAATCCAGAATTCCGTTTCAATAGGAATCACAGTACTGAATTATTTTACCTAAGGTAATGTGGTTTTTGGTGTAACAAAAACCTTGATATTGTGCGATTTTTTTTTTTTTTTTTTACCGCCACGAGGCTCGACGTAATTTTAAACTGCTTGTGCTTGAGAACAAAAAGTTTTTAAACTGTCTCGGTGATCCTCACAATGTTTCAAGCTTTTTGTTCTTAGAAACCAAAGGTGCCAGCTGTCTTTACGTGTTAGTCGTCTTCTTGTTATCGTTCATAAATGTGACATTTTCACCGTCACAGGTATTTTCTTAGTTCTGAATATAATATAATGTGTTCTGCAATCAACTTTGAGAACATGAGGAAGTTGCATATTCAGCGTTTTCGCCGAGAAATACGATTATCCAGCCATCATCAGATTTAAAGAGAATTGACCTACCTCCTGAACGGATACTATCAGCCGGAACAATTTAACAATTTGAGGTACTTCTTGTCGTTAAGGTCACGGTTAATGGGAATAAATATCGACAAAGAAGTTAATAATCCAGAATTCCGTCTCAAGAGGAATCACAGTATTGAAAGATTTTACCTAAGGAAAAGTGTTTTTCGGTGTAAGAGAAATCTTGATATTGTAAAATTGTTCATTTTTTTTTTTACCGCCACGAGGCTCGACGTTATTTTAAACTGCATGTGTTTGAGAGAACAAATCGATTTTTAAATTGTTTCAGTGATCCTCACAATGTTTCAAGCTTTTTGTCCTTAAAAACTTAAGGTGACAGCCCTCTTTACGTGTCATTCAACATCTTGTTATCCTACATAAATGTGATATTTTCACCCTCGCAAGTGTCTTCTTAGTTCTGAATATAATGTGTTTTACAATAAAATTTGAGAACACGAGTAAGATGCATATTCAGTGTATCGCCGAGAAATACGCTTTTTAAGCCATCAATAGATTAAAAGAGAATGGACCTACCTCCAAAACGGATGCTATCAGCCAGAACTATTTCACAATTTGCACTACTTCTTGTCTCTGAAGCCTCGGCTAAGGAGAAAAGAAAAATCGACAAATCAGAAAATAATAAACCAGAATACCGTCTCAATAGGAATCACAGTATTGAAAGATATTACCTAAGGAAATGTGCTTTTTGGTGCAACAGAAACATTGATATTGTGCATAAGTTCGTTTTTTTTTTTTACCACCACGAGCTCGACATAATTTTAAACTTAAAGTGCTTGACAAAAAAAAAAAAAAAAATCGAAGTTTTAAAATTGTCTCGGTGATTCCCTTAATGTTTCAAGGTTTTTGTTCTTAAAAACCTAAGGTGCCAGCTGTCTTTACGTTTTAGTCAACTTCTTGTTATCCTTCATAAATGTGACATTTTCATCCTCACAAGTGTTTTCTTAGTAATATAATATAATGTGTTTTACAAACAACTTTGAGAACACTTGAAGTTGCATATTCAGCGTTTTCGCCGAGAAATACGTTTATTTAGCCATCATTAGATTATAAGAGAATGCACCTACCTCCAAAGCGGTGCTATCAGCCGGAAATATTTCACAATTTGAGGCTTTGCTTGTCCTTTAAGTCACGGCTAATGGTGAAAAAATCGAGAAATCAGAAGTTAATAATCCAGAATTCAGTCTCAAGAGGAATCACAGTATTGAAAGATTTTACCTAAGGAAATGTGGTTTTTGGTGTAACAGAAACCGTGATATTGTGCAATGGTTCGATTTTTTTTTTTTTTTTACCGCCATGAGGCTCGACGTAATTTGAAACTTCTGGTGCTTGAGAAAAAATAAATAAATTGTCTCGGTGATCCTCACAATATTTCAAGCTTTTTGTTCTTAAAAACCTAAAGTGCCATCTTTTTTTACGTGTCATTCGTCTTCTTGTTATCCATCATAACTGTGACATTTTCACCCTCACAAGTGTTTTCTTGGTTCTGAATATAATGTAATGTGTTTTACAATCAACTTTGAGAACACTTGCGGAAGTTGCATATTCATAGTTTTCGCCGAGATATTCGTTTATTCAGCGATCGTTAGATTAAATGAGAATGTACCTACCTCAAGAACGGATGCTATCGGCCGGAACTATTTCACAATTTGCACTACTCCTTGTCCCTGAAGTCTCGGGTAAGATGAAAAAAAAAATCGACAAGTCAGAAGTTAATATTCCAAAATTCCGTCTCAAGAGGAATCACTGTACTGAAAGATTTTACCTAAGAAAATGTGTTTTTTGGTGTAACAGAAACCTTGATGTTGTGCAAAAGTTTATTTATTTATTTTTTTACCGCCACGAGCTCGACGAAATTTTAAACGTGCTTGAGGGGAAAAAAATCGAAATTTTTAAATGGTCTCGGTGATCCTCACAATATTTCAAGGTTTTTGTTAAAAAAAAAATTAAGGTGCGACCTCTTTTTACGTGACAGTCGACTTCTTGTTATCGTTCATAAATGTGATATTTTCACTCTCACAACTGTCTTCTTATTTCGGTATATAATATAATGTGTTTTACAATAATCTTTGAGAACAGTTGTGGAAGTTGCAAATACAGCGTTTTCGCCAAGAAATACTCTTATTTAGCCATCATTAGATTAAAAGAGAATGGACTTAACTCCAAAACGGATGCTATCAGTCAGAACTATTTCACAATTTGCAATACTTCTTGTTGTTGAAGTCACGGCTAAGGGAAAAAAAAATCGAATAATCAGAAAATAATAATAAAGAAGTCCGTCTCAAGAGGAATCACAGTTCTGAAATATTTTGTCTAAGGAAATGTGATTTTTAGTGTAACAAAAACCTTGATATTGTGCGAAAATTCGTTTTTTTTTTTTTTTTTTACCGGCATGAGGCTCGACGTAATTTTAAACTGCTTGTGCTTGAGAAAAAAAAAACAAGTTTTTAAATTGTCTCGGTGATCCTCACAATGTTTCATGTTTTTTGTTCTTAAAAACCTAAGGTGCCAGCTGTCTATTCGTGTCATTCTTGTTATTCTTCATAAATGTGACATTTTCACCCTCACAAGTGTTTTCTTAGTTCAGAATATAATATAATGTGTTCTACAATCAACTTTGAGAACACTTGAGGAAGTTGCATATTCATCGTTTTCGCCGAGAAATACGCTTATTCAGCGGTCATTAGATTAAATAAGAATGGACCATCCTCCAGAACGGTTGCTATTAGCCGGACCTATTTCACAATTTGCACTACTTCTTGTCCCTGAAGTTTCTGCTAAGATGAAAAAAAAATCGGCAAATCAGAAGTTAATAATTCAGAATTCTGTCTGAAGAGGTATCAGAGTATTTTAAGATTTTACCTAAGGAAATGTGTTTTTTGGTGTAACAGAAACCTTGATATTGAGCAAAGGTTCGATTTTTTTTTTTTTACCGCCACGAGCTCGACGAAATCTTAAACTTGTGCTTGAGAAAAAAAAATCGAGGTTTTTAAATTGTCTCGGTGATCCTCACAACGTTTCAAGCGTTATGATCTTAAAAACCTAAGGTGCCAGCTGTCTTTACGTGTCAGTCGACTTCTTGTTATCCCTCATAAATGTGACATTTACACCCTCACAAGTGTCTTCTTAGTTCGGAATATAATATAATGAGTTTTACAATCAACTTTGAGAACACTTGAAGTTGCATATTCAGCGTTTTCGCCGAGAAATACGCTTATTCAGCAATCATTAGATTAACAGAGAATGCACCTACCTCCAAAGCGGATTCTATCAGCCGGAACTATTTCACAATTTGAGCTTCTAGTCACAAAAGTCTCTGCTAAGATGAAAAAAGAAAATCGACAAATCAGAACTTAATAATCCAGAATTCCGTCTCAATAGGAATCACAGTATTGAAAGATTTTTCCTAATGATATAGGGTTTTTGGTGTTACAGAAACCTTGATATTGTGCAAATTGTTTTTTTTTTTACAGTCACGAGGCTCGACGTATTATTAAACTTCTTGTGCTTGAGAAAAAAAAAGTTTTTAAATTGTCTCGGTGATCCCCACAATGTTTCAATATTTTTGTTCTTAAAAACCTAAGGTGCCAGCTGTCTTTACGTGTCAATCGTCTTCTTGTTATCCTTTATAAATGTGACATTTCCACCCTCACAAGTGTTTTCTTTGTTGTTAATATATGTTTCACAGTCAACTTTGAGAACACTTGAGTAAGTTGCATATTCAGCGTTCTCGCCGAGAAATACGCTTATTCAACAATCATTAGATTAAAAGAGCATGCGCCATTCTCAAGAATGGATGCTATCAGCCGGAACTATTACACAATGTGCACTAGTTCTTGTCCCTGAAGACACGGCTGATGAAGAAAAAAAAAACGACAAATCAGAAGTTAATAATCCAGAATTCCGTCTCAAGAGGAATCAGAGTATTGAAAGGTTTTACCTAAGGAAATGTGGTTTTTGGTGTAACAGAAACCTTGATATTGTGCAAAAGTTCGACTTTTTTTTTTTACCGCCATTAGGCTCGACGAAATTTGAAACTTCTGGTGCTTGACAAAAGAAAAAAAATAAATTGTCTCCGTGATCCTCACAATGTTTCTAGCTTTTTGTTCTTAAAAACCTAAAGTGCCATCTGTTTTTAAGTGTCATTCGACTTCTTGTTATCCTTCATAAATGTGACATTTTCACCCTCACAAGTGTTTTCTTAGTTCGGAATATAATATAATGTGTTTTACAATCAACTTTGAGAACACTTGAAGTTGCATATTCAGAGTTTTCGCTGAGAAATACGCTTATTCAGCAATCATTAGATTAATAGAGAATGCACCTACCTCCAAAGCGGATGCTATCAGCCGGAACTATTTCACAATTTGAGCTTTATGTCACTAAAGTCTCGCCTAAGATGAAAAAAAAAATCGACAAATCAGAACTTAATAATCCAGAATTCCATCTCAAAAGAATCACAGTATTGTAAGATTTTTCCTAATGATATAGGGTTTTTGGTGTAACAGAAACCTTGATATTGTGCAAAAGTTTTTTTTTTTTTGCAATCATGAGGCTCGAGGCTCGACGTATTATTAAACTTCTTTTGCTTGAGGAAAAAAAGTTTTTTAAATTGTCTCGGTGATCCTCACAATGTTTCAATCTTTTTGTTGTTAAAAACCTTAGGTGCCAGCTCACTTTACGTGTTATTCGACATCTTGTTATCCTACATAAATGTGATATTTTAACCCTCGCAAGTGTTTTGTTATTACTGAATATAATGTTTTACAATGAAATTTGAGAACACTAGTAAGATGCATATTCAGTGCTATCGCCGAGAAATACGCTTAATAAGCCATCATTAGATTAAAAGAGAATGGACCTAACTCCAAAACGGATGCTATCAGCCGGAACTATTTCACAATTTACACTACTTCTTGATCTTGAAGTCACGGCTAAGGGGAAAAAAATCGACATATCAGTTAATAATCCTGAAATCCGTCTCAAGAGAAATCACAGTGTTGAAAGATTTTACCTAATGAAATGTTGTTTTTGGTGTAACAGAAATCTTGATAATGTGCAATTTTTTTTTTTTACAGCCACGAGGCTCGACATAATTTTAAACTGCTTCTGTTTGAGGAAAAAAAAAATCGAAGTTTTTAAATGGTCTCGGTGATCCTCACAATGTTTCAAGCTTTTTGTTCTTAAAAAATGAAGATGCGAGCTCTTTTTACGTGTCAGTCGACTTCTTTTTATCCTTCGTAAATGTGATATTTTGACCCTCATAAGTGTCTTCTTAGTTCTGAATATAATATAATGTGTTTTACAATCATCTTTGAGAACACTTGTGGAAGTTGCAAATACAGCGTTTTCGCCGAGAAATACGCGTATGCAGCCATCATTAGATTAAAAGAGAATGGACCTAACTCCAAAACGGATGCTATCAGCCGGAACTATTTCACAATTTGCACTACTTCTTGTTGTTGAGGTCACTGCTAAGGGAAAAAGAAATTCGAAAAATCAGAAAATAATAATCCAGAATTCCGTCTGAAGAGGAATCACAGTACTGAATGATTTTACCTATGGAAATGTGGTTTTTGGTGTAACAAAAACCTTGATATTGTGCGATTTATTTTTTTTTTTTTTACCGCCACAAGGCTCGACGTAATTTTAAAATGCTTGTGCTTGAGAAAAACAAGTTTTTAAATTGTCTCAGTGATCCTCACAATGTTTCAAGCTTTTTGATCTTAAAAACCAAAGGTGCCAGCTGCCGTTACGTGTCATTCGTCTTCTTGTTATCGTTCATAAATGTGACATTTTCACCGTCACAGGTTTTTTCTTAGGTCTGAATATAATATAATGTGTTATACAATCAACTTTGAGAACAGGATGAAGTTGCATATTCAGCGTTTTCGCCGAGAAATACGATTATCCAGCCATCATCAGATTAAAAGAGAATTGACCTACCTCCTGAACGGATACTATCAGGCGGAACTATTTAACAATTTGAGCTACTTCTTGTCCTTAAGGTCATGGTTAATGGGAATAAATATCGACAAAGATGTTAATAATCCAGAATTCCGTCTGAATATGAATCACAGTATTGAAAGATTTTACCTAAGGAAAAGTGTTTTTTTAAGTGTAAGAGAAATCTTGATATTGTAAAATTGTTCTTTTTTTTTTTTTTTTTACCGCCACGAGGCTCGACGTTATTTTAAACTGCATGTGCTTGAGAGAAAAAAATCGGTTTTTAAATTGTTTCAGTGATCCTCACAATGTTTCAAGTTTTTTGTCCTTAAAAACTTAAGGTGACAGCTCTCTTTACGTGTCATTCAATATCTTGTTATCCTACATAAATGTGATATTTTCACCCTCGCAAGTGTCTTCTTAGTTCTGAATATAATGTGTTTTACAATAAAATTTGAGAACACGAGTAAGATGCATATTCAGTGTATCGCCGAGAAATACGCTTATTAAACCATCAATAGATTAAAAGAGAATGGACCTCACTACAAAACTGATGCTATCAGCCGGAACTATTTCACAATTTGCACTACTTCTTGTCTCTGAAGTCTCGGCTAAGGAGAAAAGAAAAATCGACAAATCAGAAAATAATAAACCAGAATTCCGTCTCAAGAGGAATCACAGTATTGAAAGATATTACCTAAGGAAATGTGCTTTTTGGTGCAACAGAAACATTGATATTGTGCATAAGTTAGTTTTTTTTTTTTTTACCGCCACGAGCTCGACATAATTTTAAACTTGTGCTTGACAAAAAAAAAAAAAAAAAAAAAATCGAAGTTTTTAAATTGTCTCGGTGATCCCCACAATGTTTCAAGGTTTTTGTTCCTAAAAACCTAAGGTGCCAGCTGTCTTTACGTTTTAGTCAACTTCTTGTTATCCTTCATAAATGTGACATTTTCACCCTCACAAGTGTTTTCTTAGTAATATAATATAATGTGTTTTACAAACTCCTTTGAGAACACTTGAAGTTTCATATTCAGCGTTTTTGCCGAGAAATACGTTTATTTAGCCATCGTTAGATTATAAGAGAATGCACCTACCTCCAAAGCGGATGCTATCAGCCGGAAATATTTCACAATTTGAGCTTTTTCTTGTCCTTGAAGTCTCGGCTAATGGGGAAAAAAATCGACAAATCAGAAGTTAAGAATCCAGAATTCCGTCTCAAAAGGAATCACAATATTGAAATATTTTATCTAAGGAAATGTGGTTTTTGGTGTAACAGAAACCTTGATATTGTGCAAAAGTTCGATTTTTTTTTTTTTTTTTACCGCCATGAGGCTCGACGTAATTTGAAACTTCTGGTGCTTGAGAAAAAATAAATAATTTGTCTCTTTGATCCTCACAATGTTTCAAGCTTTTTGTTCTTAAAAACCTAAAGTGCCATCTGTTTTAACGTATCATTCGTCATCTTGTTATCCTTCATAAATGTGACATTTTCACCCTCACAAATGTTTTCTTGGTTCTGAATATAATATAATGTGTTTTACAATCAACTTTGAGAACACTTGAGGAAGTTGCATATTCATCGTTCTCAACGAGAAATACGCTTATACAGCGATCATTAGATTAAATGAGAATGTACCTACCTCCAGAACGGATGCTATCAGCCGGAACTATTTCACAATTTGCAGTACTTCTTGCCCCTGAAGTCTCGGGTAAGATGAAAAAAAATATCGACAAATCAGAAGTTAATATTCCAGAATTCTGTCTCAAGAGGAATCACTGTATTGAAAGATTTTACCTAAGAAAATATGTTTTTTGGTGTAACAGAAACCTTGATTTTGCGCAAAAGTTCATTTTTTTTTTTTACCGCCACGAGCTAGACGAAATTTTAAACGTGCTTGAGGAAAAAAGACTTGGATATTCAGCGTTTTCGCCGAGAAATACGCTTATTCAGTGATCATTAGATTAAATGAGAATGGACCTACCACCAAAACGGATGCTATCAGCCGGAACTATTTCACAGTTTGCATTACTTCTTGTCCCTGAAGTCTCGGCTAAGATGAAAAAAAAATCGGCAAATCAGAAGTTAATATTCCAGAATTCTGTCTAAATGGAAATCAGAGTACTGAAAGATTTTGCCTAAGGAAATGTGTTTTTTGGTGTAAGAGAAATCTTGATATTGAGCAAAAGTTCGATTTTTATTTTTTTTTATCGCCATGAGCTCGACGAAATTTTAAACTTGTGCTTGAGAAAAAAAGAAATGAGGTTTTTAAATTGTCTCGGTGATCCTCACAATGTTTCAAGCTTTTTGTCTTAAAAACCTTAGGTGCCAGCTGTCTTTACGTGTCAGTCGACTTCTCATAAATGTGACATTTACACCCTCACTAGTGTCTTCTTAGTTCGGAATATAATATAATGAGTTTTACAGTCATCTTTGAGTACACTTGAAGTTGCATATTCAGCGTTTTCGCCGAGAAATACGCTTATTCAGTAATCATTAGATTAATAGAGAATGTACCTACCTCCAAAGCGGATTCTATCAGCCGGAACTATTTCACAATTTGAGCTTGTCAGAAACGTCTCTGCTAAGATAAAAAAAAAAAATCGACAAATCAGAACTTAATAATCCAGAATTCCGTCTCAATAGGAATCACATTATTGAAAGATTTTACCTAATGATATATGGTCTTTGGTGTAACAGAAACCTTGCCATTTTGGAAAAGTTTTTTTTTTTTTTTTTTTTACAATCATGAGGCTC
The DNA here is from genome assembly GCA_018397915.1 of Birgus latro. Lineage (NCBI taxonomy): Eukaryota > Metazoa > Arthropoda > Malacostraca > Decapoda > Coenobitidae > Birgus > Birgus latro. Next base: position 8,098 of record JAGKTI010018819.1, on the reverse strand, counting down.
GACGTATTATTAAACTTCTTGTGCTTGAGAAAAAAAAGTTTTTAAATTGTCTCGGTGATCCCCACAATGTTTCAATCTTTTTGTTCTTAAAAACCTAAGGTGCCAGCTGTCTTTACGTGTCATTCGTCACCTTGTTATCCTTTATAAATGTGACATTTCCACCCTCACAAGTGTTTTCTTAGTTGTTAATATATGTTTTACAGTCATCTTTGAGAACACTTGAGTAAGCTGCATATTCAGCGTTTTCGCCGAGAAATACGCTTATTCAACCATCATTAGATTAAAAGAGAATGGACCATTCTCAAGAATGGATGCTATCAGCTGGAACTATTACACAACTTGCACTACTTCTTGTCCCTGAAGACACGGCAAATGAAAAAAAAAAAAAATCGACAAATCAGAAGTTAATATTCAAGAATTTTCTCCGAGAAATACGCTTATTCAACCATCATTAGATTAAAAGAGAATGGACCTATATCTAGAACCGATGCTATTAGCCTGAACTATTATACAATTTGCACTACTTCTTGTCCTTGAAGTAACGTCTAAGATGAAAATAAACGCTACTAATCAGAAGTTAATATTCAAGACCTGTCTCAAGAGGAATCACAGTATTGAAATATTTTACATAAGGAAGTGTGGTTTTTGGTGTAATAGATACCTTGATATTGTGCAAAAATTCGTTTTTTTTTTTTTTTTTTTACCGCCACTAGGGTCGACCTAATTTTAATCTTTTTGTGCTTGAGATAAAAAAATCGGTTTTTAAATTATCTCGGTGATCCTCACAATGTTTCAAGCTTTTTGTTTTTAAAACCAAAGGTGCCAGCTCTTTTTACATGTCAGTCGACTTCTTGTTATCCTTAATACATGTGACATTTTTACCCTCAAGTGTTTGCTTTGTTCTGAATATAATATAATGTGTTTTACAATCAACTTTGAGAACACTTGAGGAAGTTGCATATTCAGCGTTTTCGCCGAAAAATACGATTATACAGCCATCATCAGATTAAAAGAGAATTGACCTACCTCATGAACGGATGCTATCAGCCGGAACTATTTAACAATTTGAGCTACTTCTTGTCCTTGAGGTCATGGCTAATGGGAAAAAAATCGACAAAGAAGTTAATAATCCAGAATTCCGTCTTAAGAGGAATCACAGTAATGAAAGATTGTACCTAAGGAAAACTGTTTTTTACTGTAAGAGAAATCTTGATATTGTAAAAATGTTCATTTTTTTATTTTTGACCTCCACGAAGCTCGACGTAATTTTAAACTGCATGTGCTTGAGAAAAAAAAAAATGGTTTTTAATTTGCCGCCGAGATCCTCACAATGCTTCAAGCTTTTTGTCCTTAAAAACCTAAGGTGCCATCTCTCTTTACGTGTCATTCGACACTGTTACAAATGTTTTCTTAGTTCTGAATATAATGTGTTTTACAATGAAATTTGAGAACACGAGTAAGATGCATATTCAGTGTATCGCCGAGAAATACGCTTATTAAGACATCAATAGATTAAAAGAGAATGGACCTACCTCCAAAACGGATGCTATCGGAAGCATCTATTTCACAATTTGCACTACTTCTTGTCCCTGAAGTCTCGGCTAAGGGGAAAAAAAAAATCGACAAATCAGAAAATAATAAACCAGAATTCCGCCTCAAGAGGAATCACAGTATTGAAAGATATTACCTAAGGAAATGTGTTTTTTGGTTTAACAGAAACATTGATATTGTGCAAAAGTTCGACTTTTTTTTTTTTTTTTACAGCCACGACCTCGACATAATTTTAAACTTTTTGTGCTTGACAAAAGAAAAACATCGAAGTTTTTATATTGTATCTGTGATCCTTACGTTTCAAGGTTTTTGTTCAAAAAACCTAAGGTGCCAGGTATCTTTAAGTGTTAAACTTCTTGTTATCCTTCATAAATGTGACATTTTCACCCTCACAAATGTTTTCTTAGTAATATAATATAATGCGTTTTACAATCAACTTTAAGAACACTTGAAGTAGCATATTCCGCGTTTTCGCCGAGAAATGCGTTTATTCAGCCATCGTTAGATTATAAGAGAATGCACCTACCTCCAAAGCGGATGCTATCAGCCGGAAATATTTCACAATTAAAGTTTTTTCTTGTCCTTGAAGCCACGGCTAATAGGGAAACAAATCGACAAATCAGAAGTTAATTATCCAGAATTCCGTCTCAAGAGGAATCACGGTATTGAAAGATTTTACCTAAGGAAATGTGGTTTTTGTTGTAACAGAAACCTTGATATTGAGCAAAAGTTCGATTTTTTTTTTTTTTTTACCGCCATGAGGCTCGATGAAATTTGAAACTTCTGGTGCTTGAGAAAAAAAAAATAAATTATCTCGGTGATCCACACAATGTTTCAAGCATTTTGATCTTAAAAACCGAAAGTGCCAGCCGTTTTTACGTGTCATTCGTCTTCTTATTATCCTTCATAAATGTGACATTTTCACCCACACAAGTGTTTTCTTAGTTCTGAATATAATATAATGTTTTACAATCAACTTTGAGAACACTTGAGGAAGTTGCATATTCATCGTTTTCACCGAGAAATACGCTTATTCAGCGATCATTAGATTAAATAAGAATGTACCTACCTCCAGAACGGATGCTATCAGCCGGAACTATTTCACAATTTGCACTACTTCTTGTCCCTGAAGTCTCGGCTAAGATGAAAAAAAAAAAAAATCGACAAATCAGAAGTTAATTTTCCAAAATTCTGTCTCAAGAGGAATCACTGTATTGAAAGATTTTACCTAAGGTTATGTGTTTTTTTGGTGTAACAGATACCTTGATATTGTGCAAAAGTTCGCTTTTTTTTTTTACCACTACGAGCTAGACGAAATTTTAAACGTGCTTGAGGGGAAAAAAAATTGAAGTTTTTAAATTGTCTCGGTGATCCTCACAATGTTTCAAGCATTTGTTCTTAAAAACATATGGTGCAAGCTTACTTTACGTGTCAGTCGACATCTTGTTATCCTTCATAAATACGGCATTTTCACCCTCACAAGTGTCTTCTTAGTTCGGAATATAATATAATGTGTTTTACAATCATCTTTGACAACACTTGAAAGAGTTCATATTCAGCGTTTTCTCCGAGAAATACGCTAATTCAGCCATCATTAGATTAATAGAGAATGGACCATACTCCAAAACGGATGCTATCAGCCAGAACTCATTCATAATGTGCACTACTTCTTGATCTTGAAGTCACGGCTAATGGGAAAAAATCTACAAATCAGTTAATAATCCAGAATTCCGTCTCAAGAGGAATCAGAGTATTGAAATATTTAACATAAGGAATTGTTGTTTTTGATGTAACAGAAACCTCGATATTGTGTTTTTTTTTTTTTTTTTTTTCAGCCACGAGGCTCGACATAATTTTAAACAGCTTCTGTTTGAAAAAAAAAAATCGAAGTTTTTAAATGGTCTCGGTGATCCTCACAATGTTTCAAGCTTTTTGTTCTTAAAAAAATTAAGGTGCGAGCTCTTTTTACGTGACAGTCGACTTCTTGGTATCCTTCATAAATGTGATATTTTCACCCTCACAAGTGTCTTCTTAGTTCTGAATATAATATAAAGTGTTTTACAATCACCTTTGAGAACAGTTGTGGAAGATGCAAATACAGCGTTTTCGCCAAGAAATACCCTTATTCAGGCATCATTAGATTAAAAGAAAATGGACTTAACTCCAAAACGGATGCTATCAGCCGGAACTATTTCACAATTTGCACTACTTCTTGTTGTTGAAGTCACGGTTAAGGGAAAAAAAATCGAAAAATCAGAAAATAATAATCCAGAAGTCCGTCACAAGACTAATCACAGTACTGAAATATATTGCATAAGGAAATGTTTTTTTTTTGGTGTAACAAAAACCATGATATTGTTGGAAAATTCGTTTTTTTTTTTTTTTTTTTTTTTTTACCGCCACGAGGCTCGACGTAATTTTAAACTGCTTGTGCTTGAGAAAAAAAAAAAGTTTTTAAATTGTCTCGGTGATCCTCACAATGTTCTAAGCTCTTTGTTCTTAAAAACCTTAAGTGCCAGCTGTTTTTACGTGTCATTCTTCTTGTTATCCTTCATAAATGTGACATTTTCACCCTCACAAGTGTTTTCTTAGTTCTGAATATAATATAATGTGTTTTACTATCAACTTTGAGAACACTTGAGGAAGTTCCATATTCAGGGTTTTCGCCGAGAAATACGCTTATTCAGCGGTCATTAGATTAAATGAGAATGGACCTACCTGCAGAGCGGATGCTATCAGACGGAACTATTTCACAATTTGCACTACTTCTTGTCCCTGAAGTCTCAGCTAAGATAAAAAAAAAAAAAACACATATCAGAAGTTAATAATTCAGAATTCTGTCTGAAGAGGAATCAGAATATTGAAAGATTTTACCTAAGGAAATGTGTTTTTTGGTGTAACAGAAACCTTGATTTTGAGCACAAGTTCGATTTATTTTTGTACCGCCACGAGCTGAACGAAATCTTAAACTTGTGCTTGAGAAAAAAAATATCGAGGTCTTTAAATTGTCTCGGTGATCCTCACAATGTATTAAGCTTTTTGTCCTTAAAAACCTAAGGTGCCAGCTCGCTTTACGTGTCATTTGACATCTTGTTATCCTACATAAATGTGATATTTTCATCGTCGCGTGTTTTCTTAGTTCTGAATATAATGTTTTACAATGAAATTTGAGAACACGAGTAAGATGCATATTCAGCGTTTTCGCCGAGAAATACGCTTATTAAGATATCAATAGATTAAAAGAGGAGACCTACCTCCAAAACGGATGCTATCAGCCGGAACTATTTCACAATTTGCACTACTTCTTGTCCCTGAAGTCTCGCCTAAGGAGAAAAAAATCGACAAATCAGAAAATAATAAACCAGAATTCCGTCTCAGGAGGAATCACAGTATTGAAAGATATTACCTAATGAAATGTGTTTTTTGGTGTACCAGAAACATTGATATTGTGCAAAGGTTCGAGTTTTTTTTTTTTTTACCGCCACGAGCTCGACATAATTTTAAACTTCTTGTGCTTGAAAAAAAACAAAATATCGAAGTTTTTAAGTTGTCTCGGTGATCCTCACAATGTTTCAAGGTTTTTGTTCTTAAAAAGCTAAGGTTCCAGCTGTCTTTGTGTTAATCAACTAGTTTTTATCCTTCATAATTGTGACATTTTTACCGTCACAAGTGATTTCTTAGTAAGTTATATAATATAATGTGTTTTACAATCAACTTTGAGAACACTTGAATTTGCAATTTCAGCGTTTTCGCCGAGAAAAACGTTTATTCAGCCATCATTAGATTAAAAGAGAATGCACCTAGTTCCAAAGAGATGCTGTCAGTCAGAAATAATTCACAAATTGAGCTTCTTCTTGTCCTTGAAGTCACGGCTAATGGGGAAAAAAAATCGACAAATCACAAGTTAATAATCCAGAATACCGTCTCTAGAGGAATCATAGTATTGAGAGAGTTTGCCTAATGAAATGTGGTTTTTGGTGTAACAGGAACCTTGATATTGTGCAAAAGTTCGATTTTTTTTTTTCCGCCATGAGGCTCGACGTAATTTGAAACTTCTTGTGCTTGTCAAAAAAAAATAAATAAATTGTCTCGGTGATCCTCACAATGTTTCAATCTTTTTGTTCTCAAAAACCTAAAGTGCCAGCTGTTTTGACTTGTCATTCGTCTTCTTGTTATTCTTCATAAATGTGTCATTTTCATCCTCACAAGTGTTTTCTTAGTTCTGAATAAAATATAATGTGTTTTATAACCAACTTTGAGAATACTTGAGGAAGCTGCTTATTCAACGTTTTCACCGAGAAATACGCTTATTCAGCGATCATTAGATTAAATGAGAATGGACCTACCTCCTGAACGGATGCTATCAGCCGGAACTATTTCACAATTTGCACTACTTCTTGCCCCTGAAGTCTCGGCTAAGAGTAAAAAGAAAAATCGAGAAATCAGAAGTTAATATTCCAGAATTCTGTCTCAAGAGTAATCACAGTATTGAAAGATTTTATCTAAGGAAATGTGTTTTTTGGTGTAACAGAAACCTTGATATTGTGCAAAAGTTAATTTTTTTTTTTTTACTGCCACGAGTTTGACGAAATTTTAAACGTGCTTGAGAAAAAAAAATCGAAGTTTTTAAATTGTATCGGTGATCCTCACAATGTTTCATGCTCTTTGTTCTCAAAAAATTAAGGTGCGAGCTCTTTTTACGTGTCAATCGACTTATCATTATCCTTCATAAATGTGACATTTTTACCCTCACAAGTGTTTTCTTAGTTGTTAATATAATGTGTTTTACAGTCAACTTTGAGAACACGAGTAAGTTGCATATTCAGCGTTTTCGCTAAGAAATACGCTCATTCAACCATCATTAGAGTAAAAGAGAATGGACCTTTCTCAAGAATGGATGCTATCAGCCGGAACTATTGTACAATTTGCACTACTTCTTGTCCCTTAAGTCACGGCTGATGAAAAAGAAATCGACAAATCAGAAGTTAATATTCAAGAATTTTCGCCGAGAAATACGCTCATTCAACCATCATTAGATTAAAAGAGAATGAACCTATCTCCAGAACCGATGAACTATTACACAATTCGCACTATTTCTTGTCCCTGAAGATACGTCTAAGAAGAAAAAAAAATTGACAAATCAGAAGTTAATATTCAAGACCTCTGTCTCAAGTGGAATCACAATGCTGAAATATTTTGCCTTAGGAAATATGGTTTTTGGTGTAACAGATACCTTGAATATGTGCGAAAGTTCGTTTTTTTTTTTTTTTTTTTTTACCGCCACTAGGGTCGACCTAATTATAAACTTCTTGTGCATGAGAAAAAGACAATCGGTTTTTAAATTATCTCGGTGATCCTTACAATGTTTCAACTTTTTTGTTCTTAAAAACCTAAGGTGCCAGCTCTCTTTACATGTCAGTCGACTACTTGTTACCCTTAATACATGTTGCATTTTTAACCTCACAAGTGTTTTCTTTGTTCTGAATATAATATAATATAATGTGTGTTAAAATCAACTTTGAGAACACTTGAGGAAGTTGTATATTCAGCGTTTTCGCCGAAAAATACGATTATTCAGCCATCATCAGGTTAAAAGAGAATTGACCTACCTCCTGAACGGATGCTATCAGCCGGAACTATTTAACAATTTGAGCTACTTCTTGTCCTTGAAGTAACGGCTAATGGGAAAATATCGACAAATCAGAAGTTAATAATTCAGAATTGCGTCTCAAGAGGAATCACAGTATTGAAAGATTTTACCTAAGGAAAAGTATTTTTTGCTGTAAGAGAAATCTTGATATTGCAAAAATGTTCATTTTTTTTTATTGCCGCCACGAGGCTCGACGTAATTTTAAACTGCATGTGCTTGAGAAAAAAAAATCGAAGATTTTAATTTGCCTCAGTGATCCTCACAATGTTTCAAGCTTTTTGTCCTTAAAAACCTAAGGTGCCAGCTCCCTTTACGTGTAATTGACATCTTTTTATCCTACATAAATGTGATATTTTCACCCCCGCAGGTAGTTCTGAATATAATGTGTTTTACAATGAAATTTGAGAACACGAGTAAGAAGTATATTCAGTGTATCGCCTAGAAATACGCTTATTAAGCCTTCAATAGATTAAAAGAGTAGAGACCTACCTCCAAAACGGATGCTATCAGCCGGAACTATTTCACAATTTGCACAACTTCTTGTCCCTGAAGTCTCGGCTAAGGAGAAAAAATAATCGACAAATCAGAAAATAATAAACCAAAATTCCGTCTCATGAGGAATCACAGTATTGAAATATATTACCTAAGGAAATGAGTTTTTTGGTGTAACAGAAACATTGATATTGTGCAAAGGTTCGAGTTCTTTTTTTTTTTTTTTTTTTTTTTTACCGCCACGAGCTCGACATTATTTTAAACTTCTTGTGCTTGACAAAAAAAAAAAAAAACGAAGTTTGTAAGATGTCTCGGTGATCCTCACAATGTTTCAAGGTGTTTGTTCTTAAAAACCTACGGTGCCAGCTGTCTTTCAGTGTCAATCAACTTCTTGTTATCCTTCAT
>JAGKTI010018818.1:6510-17417 GCA_018397915.1 Birgus latro | reverse complement strand
CGTCTTCCACTTTATCCGCTCACCTTCCTTTGATTTTTCTTCCACACTGTATTTCTTTCCTCTCTCTTACTTCATTCTTATCAGCCTTATCACCTTTTTATCACTACTAGGCGCTGATAAGGAGCCTACAGATGGTGATGCTGTGTACGCAGGGTGGAGCGAAGCAACTGTGACGTCCACCCAGGGGCCAAACCTCTTCATATTGCCTTGCACCTGAACGTGGGGAAGGTACCTACTCTGACCCAGACGAGGCGCCAGCTACCACAAAGGAGCGCTGGTTCCCTACGTGGTGTATCTGCTGTACCTGTAGGACGTCCCCGCAGTAGTTGCTTACCTATGGTCGACGGGTCTGCTCGGCCAGATACACCAGGGTTAGGCACTATGAATATCTCACCACTCCTCACTAACTCCTTATTCTTCCTTCCTTCTCGGGTCTCCATCTACTTTTAGTTTTCGTCACCGTTCTGTCTCATTCCCACTGTTATACCGCAATATCCCTACACTATCTTTCTCTCCTCTACTTAAATCTACCTATCTCTCTTTTTCCTCCCATCCTCTCTTTATAGTTCACATGCTTTCTCTCCACACCCATCCTTTCGTCATTCTCTCATTTCTTACTCCTCGTATTTTCTTCTGTCATATGCCTTTGCTCTGTCCATCTGTTATCTCTTTTCCATCTTTTCGTCTTTATTTCTATGCCTTCTCTCTACGTTCACTATTTTTTTCATTATTATTCATCTTACTTCTCCCTGTTTCTTGTGTCACTTATTCCCACCTAATCTTTCTCGTCTCTCTCCTATCATCGCTCCATTATTTCCAAGTTTACTGTTCACATAATTCCCTCCCTCAGTCTCTCTCCTCCTTCTTTCTCTCGTATTACCCACTTCCACCTCACCCATCTCGTTCCTTTGTCCTATCCTCTCTCCATTATTCAAAAGCTTACTGTCTATATCATTCTTTCCTCAGTCACTTAGCAAAGCCCTCATTCTTTTTCCTTTACCCCCCTTACTGAAACCTTACGTGGCAGCTTTCTCTCTCGTCTATCTCATTTCTCTCTTCTATCCCCTCGTTATTAGTCCCAAGTCCACTTTCAGTATCCATTCTCACCTTACTGTCTCCTATCTTTCTCCTGCCTCCTCTCTTTCCTGTCTTTCTCGTGCCGCCTCTCTCGCCTATCTTTCTCCTTCCTTCTCCTTCCTGCTCACATTCCTTCACTGACAACTTTTTGCCTCTTCCTTTCTCACTTAATTATTTCCAAGCCTTGTCTCCACTCCCATCCTCATCTTCATTCCATCTTTATCGTACTTGTCCCTTCTTTTTCCCCTTATCACATACTTCCACCTCATCCATACTTCTTACTACCTGCTCCTCCGTCTTTCCCTTAATACCTCTCCAGCTAAACGCCCCATCCCAGGCTCATCCATCATCTTCTTACCGCTCCTTCTCTTCCCTAAATCCACTTCACTAATCTCTTCCTTCTCCCTCCTCTTTTCTCTTCGTTCTCTTCCTTCTTCATCCTTCCTCTTCTTTCTTTTTCCTGTTCGCTCCTCTTCTTCCTTCTTCTTTCCTCCTCTTTCTCTTCTCTTTCCTTCCTCATCCCTCATTTTCTCTTCGCCTTTCATGCTCTTCTCTTTTCTTTCTCCTCCTGCTTTTCCCCCTCTCCTCGTCTTCCTCTTCCCCCTATTTATTCCCTCTTCACCCACTTCTCTCTCCTTCCTCTTCCTTCTCCTTCCCTCCCTACGATCCATCACACAGAGTCATTCCTCTTCTCCTTGCCTCACTTTCTTATTTCATCCTCCGGTATCTTCTGTTTATCAGACTTTGCACATCTCATTTTGCTTACCGCATCTCCCTCTTCGCACCTTTCTCTCCCTTTTCTCCACCGGTATCATCCTTCGCCTCACCTTACCCTTCTTCTCCCAGCACATCCTCTATTCATCATACCTTGGACCTTCCATCTTCCTTTACTGCACTTTCCTCTCACCTTCTTCATCATCCATCCCATTAAATCTTTTACCCTTCCTCACTGCCCCTCGCTTTTCCATTCTCCTTCCCCCGTGTCTCCTCTCACACTGCATATGCTACCTTCCTTTATTCCATGTCCCTCTTAACCTCCATTTTGTCTTTCATATACCAGCGTCTTCTTCCATTTTACTCTCTTCACTTCCCTCCGTGCCACATACCTGTACCTCCTCTTAACATCTTCTGTTTTTTTCCCCATTTCTCCAGTACCACTTTTTCCTCTTACCCCATTTCTCTCTGCTATACATCTATCATCCGTCCTCTTATTCCCATTCTCCATGCGAATCGACCATTAATACCTCCCGATAAATCTCTCTATGTACCATCCTTCCGTCCCCACTCAGATCCTCCTGTCCTCCCCTTCCTCTCTCTCCCTTTTTCCCGATTCAGCCTTTCTCTATAAAGTAGATGTGCAGTTTCCTCCTGAGCATTCAGGAATAACATGGAAACTGCATACCCAATCCTGCTATGTGTATGCCGATTTCGTTGAAATCCATCTGCTCACTTTCCCGTATTTCTGATCGTTTTTATTTTTAGGAGGGGGGACTGACCCCTCCATGAATCACTAGGGGATCACGCACCCCAAATATTGCATTATGGATGGGAGTCCATTGTACAATATGTACTAAGACATCATAGCCATATCTGATATCCTTTCACAGTTTCTGAGAATTTTTAATTTGCTGGGGAGGGCTTCATCATCCTCATCATCATCATCATCATCATCATCATCATCATTATCATCATCATCATCATCATCAGCCATTACAAGTCCACTGCTGAACAAAGGCCTCCCCCAACCTTTTCCATGAATTCCTTGACTGAGCCAATCTTTGCCACGTTTTCCCTGCAAATTTCTCTGTCTCATCTCTCCACTTCCTGTCTGGCCTTTTTCTGCTACGTTTACAATCTCTTGGTGTCCAGTCAGTCAGCCTCTTGCTCCATCGGTTATCCCTCATTCTTGCTATATGGCCTGCCCACCCCCATTTCTGTTCTTTTATAACTTCTATACTATTTTTGATTTTAGTCTGCTCTCTCACCCAAGTTGATCTTTTCATGTCTCTTAAAGATATTCCCAACACTGACCTTTCCATTGCTCTCTGAGAACGGATTAATTTATTTTCCATCGATATTGTCAGTTTCCAGGTCTCAAAACCGTACGTCATAGCTGGAATTATACATTCGTTATATACTTTTCGTTTCATACAGGATGGCGAGCTACTTTTCATAATGTCTCTATATTTACGGAAAGCTTTCCATCCAATTGTAATGCGTCTTTTTATTTTGCTATCATTATCTTTCGTTAATTTTAGTATTTGTCCCAAGTAATTGTACTTATCAACTTCTTCAAGAATATTTCCGCTTAATCTGATGACGCTTTTTGGTGTTTGTGGATTAAACATTACTTTAGTTTTACTCCGGTTCATCTTTAGCCCCACTTTGAGACTTTCTCTGTTCAGGTCATTAATCATTTCTTGCAGTGTCACTGCTGTTTCTGAGATTAAGACAATGTCATCTGCAAATCTTAAATGATTTAACTTTTCTCCATCTATGTTCACTCCATTGTTTTCCCAGTCTAGCTTTCTGAAAATGCTTTCTAGTCATGCTGTAAATAATTTTGGTGAAATTGTATCTCCCTGACGCACGCCCTTCTCAGTCTTAATTTTCTCTGAGTCCTTATGTAATTTGACTGTAGCAGTTCCCTGTTTATATATGTTTTCGAGCAGTTTTACAATGTTCTCATTCACTCCTTGTTCTCGCAATGAATATATAATTGCTATGTGCTCCACTGAATCGAAAGCCTTTTTCGTAATCAACAAAACCCAAGCAGAGTGGTTTATTATATTCTGCAGTTTTCTCAATTAGCTGATTCATTGTGTGTAGATGATCAAAAGTCGAATACCCACTTCGGAATCCTGCCTGTTCACGAGGTTGGTTTTCCTCTATATTTGTAGTTATTCTGTTCGTAAGGACTTTAGTGAAGAGTTTGTAAATGACTGACAATAAGTTAATGGGTCGATAGTTACTAAGATCTTTGGAGTCACCTTTTTTTTTTTAGTAAGATAACTATTGCATTACACCATATTTTGGGAATTTTCTTCTTTTTTATACATTGAGTAAATAAGTGAGCAAGCCTGTTTTGTACTTCTGCTCCTGCATCCAACAGTAAATCTGCTACTATTCCATCTTCTTCCAGAGCTTTCCCTCTTTTCATATTTTTAAGAGAAATATTTACTTCATCTGTTGTTACCTCGGGTATTTCACTTGTATCAGCTGAAAGTTAGCTATTGGTACTACGGCCTTTGATGCGTACAATTCTTTGTAAAATTCTTCAGCTCTCTTCAACATCTTATCTTAACATTTAATGACTTCGCCGTTTTTGTCTTTCAGTGATGTAATTTGTTGCTTTCCTAGCGCCATTTTACTTCTGACCTGTTTCAGACTTTTTCCTTTTTTGATGGTTTCTTTGATCTGATCCATGTTTCTCTTTCTTTTTTCTTCTCTTTGTCTTTTGTTGATAAGCTTATTTAATTCTGCTCGTTCTGTTTCATCTTTCTTAGTTATTACTTTCATTTCCTTTCTTTCTTTCATAAGCTCGAGCGTCTTTTCTGAGTATTTCTTGGTTTTGGTTGTATTTGGTTTTCCTACTACCTCCGCTGATTCTCTTAAACACTTTTGTTAGTCTGTCATTCAGCTGATCAATGTCACATTCAGCATTACTTAGAGCCTGAAATCTGTTCCTTATTTCCAACTGAAAGGCTGCTTTGTTTTCGTTTACTTTTACTGGGCATACCTTTTTATCTTCAGTCATCTTCTTTCTTTCACTTTTGAAATTGAATTTGGCTGTGCAACCCACCATTCTATGGTCACTTCCGATATTTACTTTGTTTATAACTGTGACATTTGCGATCGTGTTATTCTTATCTGCCATAATGAAGTCAGTTTCATTCTTTGTTTCTCCATTTGGGCTTCTCCAGGTCCACTTTCTCCCTGTTCTTTTGTGAAAGAATGTGTTCATTATTCTCATGTTATACATTTCAGCAAAGTTTACCAGCATTTCTCCTCTTTCGTTCCTTTTGCCCACTCTAAATTTTCCCATACATGCTTCTCCATTTTTTTATTTTCCAACTCTTGCATTGAAGTCTCCCATGAGTATTGTGTATGTGGTCTTTTCTTCTTCCATAATCTGGGAGATGTCGTCATAGAATGTTTCAATTTCTTCATCTGAGCTTTGACGGGTTGGAGCATATACTTGTATTACCTTCAGTGTATATTTTTTTCTACAGTCTAATTACCACCAGTGCTGCTCTGTCAGAAACACTGCTGAATTTAACAATGTTGTCCAACACCACTAACTCTTTCATTTTGCCTTCCTCTGTAGTAAAATAGGTGGTTGCTGTCTTCGAGCTGAATTACTTTTTCTTCTTTTATGTGGGTCTCATTCAAATCTACAATATCCCAACTAATGTTTTCCAGTATAGTCAGTAAGTTATCAACTTTGTAATTTTCTGCGAGGCTTCTTACATTGTATGCATAGATCTTCATGGATTTCAGATTGTTTATTATCCCAGTCTCTAACTTGCCAACACAGTGCCTACTCACTTTCGGTGGCACACTGCCCGTAAGCACAGGAGGCAGTGCGGTTGGACCTTTAGCAGACGATGATCCAACAGGAACGCCCGTTATATCATTTGCAACAGAACTCATGTTTTGTTGGGAGGATTGTGGCAAATAATCTCACCTCCCTGCCACATAGTTTCTGGTGAGATGTAATTTTTGTGCCACCTTATTCATTATATTCGGTGGAGCCCTATATATCTATAGGGTGTCCCATGGTCTGCGCCGTCTGAGATGGTACCTCGTGTATCTACAAGGCCTTCCCCTATCCGCCACTTGGGGTCGCGCCAGGTAGCAGTGGGATCCTGCCCCTGGGGGGAGGGCTTACCCCCCTAAAAATCGTGGTTAGAAAACTGTATATAGTGGAAGACATTTCCAGTAACCAAACGAACTCATCTGGGAAATATTAAAATCATTCCCCAATTTCTGATAATTTTTATTTCTGGGAGGGGGATTGACCCCCCCCCCCTTAGAATGACTGAGGAGTTCACTTTTTCCATATATCGCCATATATCGCATTATGGATGCGAGTCCTTTGTACGACATGACAGCGATATCAGAATCAGGTATGCCCCCCTTCCACTATTTCTGAGAAATTTTATTTGGCTAAGAACTGACCCCGCAAAAGTTCATGGGTGGCAAAATTGTATTTAGTGAAAGCTCTTCCCAGGGACCTGACGAATATACCTAGGAAATTTCATTCAAATCCATCAAATAACCTAGGAGGAGACTTCCATTACTCCCCTTCCTCCAGTATCCTCCTTCCCCCTCCCCTTCTTACACTCCCATTACCAGTGTATTGCCTTTCCTCAAATCTATATTCTCCTTCCTTCCGTCCTCACATCCATTCTCTTTTGCTCCCTCTCTTCCGCCTCGCTTCCCCCCATTCCCCCTCATTCCACATACCAGTCTACCATCCTCCTCATTCCACTTCCTTCTGTCTTCATCCAGCATTTCCACCACCTTTTCCTTCCCCAACTGTCCCTTGTCCTCTACCACTAAACCCTCCTCATAAATTCTCATTTGCTCACTCCACCCCTCTTTTCCAGCACGCCTTTTACTTTCCCCCTCTTCCGTCCCTCCTGCTCCTCCTACCCTTTCCCCCTTTTCCCTCCTCCTCTCCCCCTTCCCCTTCATCCACACCCTTCCTCTACCTCTTCTTCCCTTCGCCGTTCTTTCTTCCCTCTCTTCCTGCCCTTTCCCCTCTTCCCTACACTCTAATTCCCCATACCAATTTAGCTCAACACCTCTCCATATAGCCTCGCGTGTGCCTCTTTTATCCTCAGCCTTCCTCTCCACCAGTATTCTCACACACCCTCCACTGCCCCAGTTTTATCTTATCTCCGATTTCTCCGATTTCTCCACTCCTTCCTCCCCAAATCCCCTCTGTCCCTCACCCCACTTCCTCAGTGTTTCCATCCCCTTCCTTCATTCTCCATCTTAGTGACCCTTCCTCACCACCTTTCCCTAAGCTACCTCTTCCTCCACTTCCCCCCATTTTTTTTTCTTTATTCTCTCGTCCCCTACTATCCTTCCAAATCGTTTCTCTTCCCTTCATTCATTTCTCACCTTCCCTTATCCGTCCCCTACCCTCCCCAAGTTTTCCCCTCCTCTGCATTCCTCCTCCCAGTCCCAAGGCAGCTGCGGATCACCTTCATTCCCCAAGCCTGCCAGTGAGTCACACCCTTCCAGCGATACCCCTCTTCCCCACCCTGTTTCTCGACTCTTCCTGTTCCCAGCCCACTCACTCCTTCCCAGCCAAGTAACAGAGACGCATCGAAAACCGCAGATCACATTTCAGCTCCCAAGCCTGCAGATGACTCACTCACTTCTCTGTCTCCTTTCTCCGCCTTTCCCACTCCTTACAACCCACTTCTTGTCTTCCACTTCCCTAATTTCCTTTACTTACTGTTCCTATCCCTTTCCTTCTCCCACAATCCAGTCTTCCTTGTCCTCCTTTCCCACCACTTCCCTCCCCACATCTTCCCGTTCCCCCACTCACTTCGTTTTCCCTCAGCCTTCCTCCACTCCCCACAGATGTCTTCTACACGCTCTTCCCTCACCCTCCCCACATTGTGCTCTTCCACTCCCATCCTAATCCTTCGTCCCCAAGCACGGAACAGACACACCCAGAGGCGGGGATCACCTTACAATCTCCAAGCCTGCAGATGACTCACGCCCTTCCCAGCCTTCATATCCCCCTCCTCCCTTACCCCCCTATAGCCCTTCCTTTTCATCTCTCCTTCCCCCCTCCCCTCCCCTCCCCTCCCCTCCCCCAATACACCACCCCCTGCTTGGTGGCACGGTTCGGGGTGATAATGGTAGCAATTTCGAGCAGTATTCTCGTTGCCGTTGGACACTCTTTGTACCACCTCTTGCACTGCTTTTCTGTCTGGTCAGACTCTTGAACAAAATTTGCTTTTTTTTTTCTTCACCCAGCAGAGCAATTGGTAACCTAGCCTAGATGAAAAACTAACAATTCCAAGGTGCCTTTTAGGGGAAGGTTGAGACAGTATAACTTGTACTCGATAAACATTAATATAATCCTTCTTTTAATGTAATTAATTTGGTACATTACACCTTAGCTCATTCACCTCCAAGACGTATTGATATTTTACTCCTACTGCGTCTGGATGACCTTTATCAGCTTTAAGGGAGACGTCCAGCGTTACAAGGGGTTGATGTAGGCTGCAGTAAGTAAACCCCTCCACTTCGAAATGTCTCCTCTAAGCCGAATATAAATTCATGAAGATCACAAATTTAAGTAAAATTGATGTTCTTGCGTTGAGGGGGTTAATAATCTCTTGTACATTAGTAATATATGCTTAATGTTGACAGACTGAGAAACGAGGACATCAAGGTGTTTTTTAGCGCATCACACTTCAATCAATTCTTGTATGTTGCTGACATCTTTTTAATGTGTTTAGTCCCAAGACCTACGTTTAATTTCCTCTCTTTTATCCCTTGAATTACTGTTATTGTTGTCTGTGTTGGTGGAGGTCGTGTTGTCGCTGAGAGTTGTGTTTGGTTTTTCGTTTCTTTATGAGTGTTTGTGCTGTTGTTGTTGTTGTTGTTGAGACAGTGCTAAGATCTGGCTTGCTTTCTGTTCCTTTGCTGCTGTTGTTTTGGTTGTTGCTGTATTTGTCGTTGTTCCTACTGTTGTTGATGGTGGTGGTGATGGTGATGATGACGTGGAATGTAGGTGAGATGTTTTATTTCTGTTCTTTTGTAGTGGATGTTGCTAAGATATTTTGGAGATAACTTTGATGTTAATGCAGATGATGTTAGTGATGAGGAAAGCGTGTTACTTTTTTTGGCGGTTGTGTTTTTACTGCTGTTATTGTTATTGAAGTGGTTGTTAACAGGGGATTTTGTATATTCGGTGGCTCTGATAATAATCATATAGAGGTGTTGTTGACGTACTCGTATTGTGTGTGTGTGTGTGTGTGTGTGTTTGTTTGTTTGTCTAATGTCGTAATTTTAAGGGTAATCTAAACGTAGTATAAGTGTAGTATAAGTTAGAATAAGTGTAATATAAGTGTGAGCTTGAACCCTAAATATTTTTGTCTGCGCAATGCAGTGTCTAGCTGTTAAGTTGCATTTTCAAGTTTAGTCTCTGTTAATATTCATAGTGTGAGTATAACTCTATTAGTGACAGAACTAAATCGAATATGATTGAGTTTAATTATCGCGAGTGTCTGTCTACGTACTCTTATCCTGGGATTTATATATCGCCGTTAATAGTGTTCCCCCTTTGAACTATGTAGTAGTAGATTGACGCTTATCTAAATTCTGATTACTGATAATAGTCATTTGTAATCGCGAATTTTGCGTATGGTGTCAGTCACGTAAGACCAACAACTGCGAGCATAGCAACACCAGGTCCAAATTCTCTTTCATCTCGGCTTCGATATAGTTAAAGTTCCCGTACGCTTATCACAAACATTTTAAGCATCATAAGTCGGTTCTCTGTGTCTGTCAAGTGTAAGCATACTTTTCGTATTCCTTGGAAATTTTTGAGAAGACATTAGTGTTCCTGAGTAATCAGTCAGAGTCATAGCCAATTCCCGAATAGAAGTTTATAAAAGGCTGGGAGTAACGTATCACGTTGTCACTCCCACTCTGTTCTGCTGTTGCAGGACAGTGCTCGTTCGCTAAATTCCCCCCCCCCCTTACCCCTTTTGTTCGTGTAATGTAAATCCTCTTATGCATTAGTAAGTTAACTTAATATTCCCTCCAAACTCCTCTTGTATTGTCGTCACTCCCACTCCGTTCTTCTGCTGTTACAGATTGCCGCTGCCCTTCATATCGTTTGCAGAACGAGTGTGCTGCGAAGCCGTTCGGCTCACTTAACTGCCTTCACCCGTTTACACTAAATTCCCTCCCTATCTAGCTAACGTAATTGAGGTGAATATCGGCTGGTCCATATGAATTATCCATCCAATTGGTGAATCCGTATCTTTTGAGTTCCCTTAGAGTCCGTTTGTGACCACGGAGTTATTATATTCAGTTGTGAAGATTTTTATAATCGTGTATGACCCTATTATTCTGCTAATTATATATAGTTGTGAAGATTTTCCTAATCGCGCATGACCACATTATTCTGATTATTGTATTCAGTGGTGAAGAGTTCCTTAATCGTGTATGACAATATTATTCTGATTATTATACTCACCTGTAAAGGTTCCTGCATTCATGTATGACAGTACCATTCTGAGCGTTTCTTCAATTGTAAAGACTCATACTCATGCGTATCCGATTCTTTTGAATATTAACTCAGTGTTGAAGATCCATACTCTTAAAATTATTAATTCCTGATTATATTTAGTCTGCCTCGTGTCATTCTCAGTTCGGAGAGTAAGTTGTCTTTCAGTTCCTGTTCATTCATAGTCCGAAGAGTAATCTTCTTTTGTTCTTGTTATTTTGTTGTTTTTTCTGTGTTTTATTATTAGTAAATTTTAGGTTAAGTCCCTTTGAGGTTGAGTTATGCCATCCTCTAAGGAGAATTAATCGTGAGATTGAGTGGCCCGCAAGGTGTGCTAATATCTTCTTACTCACGCACTCTTTAATAAGATCACGCTGTCCTATTCCTCTTAATCTTCAAAACATCAAATTTCCTCATCATCTTCCCTGGTGGAATAAATTCCCAGCATTACGCTGGGTGGTGGCAGCATATTCTCTAAGTCTCTGATCACTACGGTGTGGTACATCAGTCGCCTGCTCTACACTGGTAACAAAAAAGTTCCGAGTGCTACACTGGGGGACTA
>JAGKTI010018817.1:0-17420 GCA_018397915.1 Birgus latro | reverse complement strand
TGTTGCCAGGTGCCGATATATGACACCTCCCGACATCAGGGTTACCAGCGTGTGGGTAGCCGGCCACTAATATTTCAGTGACCTTTTTTCTGTGTTCCCAAAGGTTTCACTCATATTGGGCACTGATGCTTTTGTGACTCATAGCACATGTTGATATTATTTTTGTATCCATTTGAGAACTTAACCAATATTAGATACAACAGAGTTACGCCTATCAATTGGACATTCATTAATCACGTCAACCTAAGGATTTTATTTTATTTTTTTCATAATATTCTTGCTTCTAGACTATCCTATCAAACTTTGGTAAGACCTCTGTTTTTTAACTCAGTCAAATTCTCGTAGGCTGAGTAAAAACCTATGAAAGTAAACAGAAAATAATATGAACTACGCCATCAGAGTGATGTGGTTAATGCAAATAACCACTAAGAGTTTTAGATTTCAGGAAGGGAGATTGCGAACTCCACCTCCTTTCCTTAAAAACAAGAAAACAAATATTTTGAACGTACTCATTAAAACACTCTGCAGCCATTAACGTTTAAACCTACTATACATCCCTGTCCTTAAGATGGAGACAACTTCTCTTGTTGGATCCCAGTTGAAGTCAGAGATTAATCATTATCATATACCGGTTAAATATCTAACCAACGGTCTTTGATCTTCACTAACGACCGCCCTTGCCGGTCTATGTATCAGAATAAGTGTCATTAACTACCATCACATTCATCACGTTAACAATGATGCAGTAAATTATCCAGGCCACATCTCAGCCCCGGTCATAACCAATTAACCCATTTGCCATTGTAATAATATGATAATTCTGACATTTGTGTTCAGAGGAGATTCGCGATAGCCATTACTCTCTTTAGGAACGAAATGATCCACAGGTATACATGGCGCGTGATGAGAAAGGTGGGTAGTGAGCTGAATGAACTGAAGGCAGCTGTTGATAACGTGTCCCTGGATGAGAGAAAGAAAAGATATGTGCTGGATGTGAGATCATTCAGAGGTTGGGGATATGGACTCTTCAAATGCGAAGGATAAGAAGGGCAAAAGGGAAGGAGGAAGGAATCTAAATAAAGTGGGTAGAAGGGTTGCAGGAGGATGCAAAGAAAAAAAAAGGCAGAATATGAGAGAGAAGTGGAGGAGCAATTGGGTAAATATGATTTGGAACAGCTGGGGGTGGTGGAAGGTGTGTGCAAGGTATCCACAGAAGAAATCTGGGCAGCATGTGAGGTGGTGCGTGGGGTGAGGCAAAGACGAAAGGGGGTGCGAGGAACAGCATGGTGGAATGAAGAGGTGAGGCAAGCTGTGGTGCGAAAGGAGAAAGCATATTGTGAGTGGATGGGAAGAAGAGGCATGAAGGAATTAGTCATATGGAAAAAAGAGCTACATGTGAAAAAAGGAGATGTGGGAAGAATGGTGAGAGTAAAAAAAGAGTGGATGAGGAGTTTGGAAGGAAATTGAGGGTAAAGCGGAGGTGTAAGAAAACGTTCTGGATGGAGATTAAAAGAGGAAGACAGGGTGATAAAGACGGCAGTAGGGGAGTGAAAGATAAAAATGGCAGATTGCTGGTGGAGAAGGGAAAAAAAGTAAGCAGATGGAGAGAACAATTTAAAGAACTGTTAAATATAGAGAATGAAAGTAACGCGAACGTACTTGGCCGGGAAATGGGTGGGAGAAGGAGGGAGAAGAGAAGGCAGGAAGAGAAAACAGGATGGAAGTAAGAGAACCAATGAAGAAAGTCAAAATGGGGAAAGCCCAAGGGATTGATGGAGTGTGTGGTGAAATGCTAAATCACGGTTGGCCCGGAAGGAAGTAGAGTCCTGGAGGACTGGAAGTTAGCTATAACTGTTCCCCAGTATAAAGGAAAATGGGAAAAATATGTGTAGTCATCATACGGGCATTTGTTTTCTTAGTGTAGTAGGAAAAGTATACGGTAGGATACTTATCGACGAGTTAGCGAAATAACAGAGGAATAAGTTGGAGAAAAATAGGGAGGTTTCAAAAAGGATATTCATCGCAAAGTGTTTGATGGAAAAGTTTCTGGTGAAGGGAAAGAAGTTGTATTTGGCCGTCATGGGTTTGGAGAAAGCAAACGATAGAGTGGATAGACAAGGAATGTGGAAAATATTAAAAATATTTGGAGAAAATGGGAAGCTGTTGAATTCCTTCAAGAGTATGCATTATAGCACTAGGGCTGCAGGGCATGTGGATGGTGAACTGAATGAATTTTTCTTTCTAAATGTTGCATTGAAACAGGAATGTGTCATGTCTCCATGGCTTTTCAGTTTGAATGTGGATGGAGTTTTGAAAAAAGATACCAGGTAAGGCAGTGGATGTTGAAGCTGCCCCAATAAGAGAGAGTAGGGTTTGGAAACTTACTGTTCTATTGTTTGCAGATGGTACTGTATTGTTAATGGAAGATGAAGGGGGACTACAAGGCTTGGTGAATGAGTTTGGGAGAGTATGTAAGGAACAGAATCTAAAGCTGAATAAGGGGCAGAGCAAAGTTGTGGTCTTCGAGAGAAATGAAGCAACTGAATGTAGTGTGAGGCTGGATGTGATGAAATGGACGATGTGAGTACATTTAAGTACTTAGGTAGTGTGATGATTAAGGACGGAAGTTTAGAGGATGAAGTGCTTGAAAGGGTGCAGCAGGGAAGAAAGGTTGCTGGCTCATTATAAAAGGTGATAAGAAATAGGAAAGTGAACATGGAAGTAAAAAGGTCTCTGCGTGATAATATTGTGATACCCACTCTAACGTACGGAAACAGAGCTTGAAACTTGTTGGAGGGACTCAAGTTAAGAGTGAGAGCAGTTGAAATGAGTTATATGAGAGGAGCATGTGGAGTCACAGGGAGAGACAGACTGACAAATGAGAATGTGAGGGAGTGTTGTGGTGTGAATATGGACGTGATAGAATGTATTAGGAGTAGTACGTTGAGGTGGTTTAGCCATGTGGAGAGGATGGAGAATCAGAGACTAACAAGGAGAGTGTATGTGACTGAGGTGGAGGGAGGGAGGAGAGAGAGAGAGGGAAGACCGAGAATGAGACGGAGGGATCGAGTGGGGCGATATTTGAAAGAGGGGAGGGTAAGTTGGCGGAAGGGCATCAAAATGACAGGGGACAGGACGACATGCAGACGATTTGTTTATGGCCACCCTTTACGAGATTAAGGTATCTGGCTATAGACAGATGGAGAGATTGACAGATAATTCTGATTTTGCAGGTTCGAATGTCAGCGTAGCCTTCATGGTTATTACTGGGGTTCGTTTGAAACGCTTTTAGTGTTAGAACTGTTCCACAAGCCTGGTGACGTGCCATACAGCCCCTTACTGATACCAAAGCACCATACTGTGTTTGATTCCCAGACTGTCAAGAAATGCATTGGAAAAGTAATATCCAAGTAGGTGGCATGCAAGAGAGATCGCGGGTAGATATCCAACCTGTAGAAGTGCCATGACTGTGAAACGACTTTTGGGAGTCAAGTATAGAACTGATTAACTTATGTTCTCACACACACACACACACACGCACACACACACACACACACACACACACACACACACACACACACACACACACACACACACACTTTTTCAACTAATTTAACTGATTAGTGAACCTAGGTGATTATGTAATAATCCGATGACCACCATCTTATTATCATATAAATTAATAGAGAACAAAGGTACAGTCATCAGGCATTTTGAGAACTTTATTAATTTCGA
The DNA here is from genome assembly GCA_018397915.1 of Birgus latro. NCBI lineage: Eukaryota > Metazoa > Arthropoda > Malacostraca > Decapoda > Coenobitidae > Birgus > Birgus latro. The sequence goes on along the minus strand of JAGKTI010018817.1, from coordinate 13,685 downwards.
GTAGTATGAGGCGTTTTCCAAAGTTCCCTTGAAAATTATGGTAACCTGCTACTTTAACTTTCATGTCTATCTACAATAAATACAACAAACATAGTATATTAGACACTGTAAAAGAAATGTTGACACATCCTGTAAATTGGCACTTAGCCTACTGTCTTAACAATAACCTTACTCAGTATTCACGACAGCATATACTACGTAGGAATGGCACAGGTTAACAGGTTAAAATGACGTCCAGTACACAAAAGTATGAGAGGGAGGGGCACATCAAAATGCTCACGAGGTGTAGCTTAAAGAATATGGACTAAAACACTTTATTAAAGTGGTGGCTACTCACAAAGCTTCGCTAACCTTGGCAGGAGTTCCAGAATCAAGTAGCAGAAATAATGAGTTTGATCTTTCTTCTTTCTTTCTTCATCAGCAACAACCCCAAAACGAAAATGTTCATGAACATGTTAGGTACCGAGTCGCTTCTTAACTACAGGGGATGTTCCTTTTTTGTATTCAGAGCAGCATTCGAGCTACAGCACATGAGTTACGCTAAAAAAAACAATCATCAGCATTCGAACTTCTTCTCAGAATAGGTAAAATTCCACAGATTCATGTCGCCCATGTAGCGAGGCCATATTGTAATGGCCTGCATCCGTGTGTGTGTGTGTGTGTGTGTGTGTGTGTGTCTGGCTGTTTCCAAAATATCTCAAAATCAAGTGGAAAAATTGTATCCCAACTTTATGAGCAATATCCCGGGATATATGGCTTGTTTGTTAATTATATTGGCGTAGCTGCGAGGATATGCCTCCGATTGCCGGAGAATTTTACAAGAAAAAAAAATATATAACTTTTTCTTTTAGATTGTCATTATAATGAAGAGAATGGCTATTTAAAGGATAACTATTAGAAATTCTTCAAACGCTTGTTATACTCAATAACCTTCACCAGTATAATATCCCTGACTTCAGGTTTCTTAGTGCTAGTGTTATATTTAACTTAGTAAAAGTAAACAGCAAAATCTTAAGACCTTTTTTTCGATTTTGGCTAAGCTGTGATGTGCCTTCGATTGTCAGAGGAATATTTTATTTATATATTTTTTAAACTACTGCCTGGTGATACGCATTCGTGGGCGAATGAATACCTTGGCTTTTATTTCACCTAAGCATTTTACATATACTGTAATCAGTAAGTGCGGTAGCGATTATCGTACAGTTAAAAGTCGTTTTACAACGCAGGCAGTGTGCATTTGGTAGCTAGCTTCCATACGATCATAAAGTAGAAAACAAAGATTTTATTGTACAATGGTTAAGATGCAGGGATGGAAGAATTACAAAAACAAGAGATCAACAAAGCGCAGAATCACGAAAGCATTTGGGATGAGAGGATAGTCAGCATTCTCTACCCATTACTATATTCCACACTGCACTCACAAACCGTTTGTAGTTGGTGGAATGTAGGAATGGGTTTAGAACTTTAAATTTCCACAAATGTTATTTTCTTTCGGTGCGTTTTCATCTTTTGTGTCTGCACTTTTTCCATTCCTATATCTTAACTATCATTTTAGGATAAAATGTTTATTTTCTAGTAGATATCAGCCACAATGTGTTGTTGTTCAATCAGTCATGTCTGGCCCAACAGACCCGAGGACCACAGGTAAGCAACTGCATCTACGTGGACGTGTAGTTAGGTGCTGTGCATCTGTGCAGAGTTTAATCCCACTAGTTAAGCCAATCAGGGGGTTCATTCCTACGAGCAGCACTGTTCTTCTGCTCACATAAATAAATGAGTCGAGCAGTGTCAGTCTGGACGACATGCTCCAGTTATTTATTCATTAGAACCTGTTACATAAACACATTGTCATAACACTGGCCTGTCATGAATAGTATGTACATCTTTTCACAAAATGAGAAAAGGCAATGCCTCCACCGCCTGATGCCCGGGGCCACGGCACGGACTAGCCCACTCTCCACTAACCCCACTAACCCTACTAACCCCCAACCCACCACACCACTTGCCCCCACCTCACCACCCACCTAACCAATGCCTCACCACGCCACTAACTCCCACCCACTATCAAACTATCGACCAACCCATCATCGCCCATCCCACAAACTCCCATCCCACTAGTCACCACCCAACTACTCATTAACTTCACCCAACTAACCCCCACCAACTAACCCCCACCCCACTAATCCCACTCGACTAACCCCCACCCCACTAATCTCAGTCGACTAACCCCCACCCACTAATCCCACTCGACTAACCTCCACCCCACTAATCCCACTCGACTAACCCCCACCCACTAACACCCACACCAGTAATACCCATCCACCTACCCACGACCCCACTAACCCCCACCCCACTACCACGCCCCCACTAACCCCCACCCCACTACCCACGACCCTACTAACCCCCACCCCATTAACCTGAGGCCCATTAACCACCATCCACGACGCCAACCCAAGGCCCATTAACCACCACCCACGACCTCCACCCCACTAACCTTAGGCCCAATTAGCCATCACCCACAACCCCCACCCCATTATCCCAAACCCCGCTAACTCCAGTGTCGTTAACCACCACCCATGACCTCAACCCCACAAACCCCAGGCCCATTAACCACCACCCACGACCCCAACCCCACTAACCCCCTCCCCCCACCGTAGGCGACATGACGGGGCTGGCGTTCGGTATGATCTTCCTGGGCATCCTGTTGGTGGTCGGGTTCCTCTTCGTCATGAACAGGTTTAAGCCGGCATCCGTGCCCAAGGACCTGTCCATCAGCCTCTTCACCATGAAGTCTTCAGGGGAGACGGAGATTTGAGGCAACAGAGGAGAGGGAGGTGGAAAGGAGGAGAGAAGGAAGCAGGGAGAGAGGGTAGTGGAGACAAAGGTAGAGGGAGAGAGATGGAAGGGAGGAAATAAAGGCGAAACAAATGAAAAGGTTGAGAGGTCCTGAAGGTGGGGGAGAGGGTAGGAAAAGGCGAAAGGTAAAAGAGAAAGAGGAAAGTGTAAGCGAGCAGTCAACTGAAGTGACTCCCTATCAGTCTCCTTACTATCAAATCCTCAAAGAAAACGGAGGTCAGATGTAGGGACGGAGAAGATGGGGATGAAGAGAAAACAAAAGGGAAGTAATCACAGGAAGTGAAGGAAAGGATGAAGGAAAAGAGGGATGAGAATGAGAGAAAAAAGAACAGGGAAAGTGACGAAGGGAGGAAAAATATCCGGAAGGAGAGGGAGGGAATACAGAGAAAGAGAGAGGGGATGAGAATGGAGCGGTAAAGAAAACATTAATGAACTTACAGGGAAAGAGAAAAATAAATTAGAAATTTAACCGAAAGGACGGGTAGAAAAAACATAACCAGTACAACTAAAATGGGAGGATGGGGGACAGAACGAAGGGAAAATATTAAAGCTGGAGAGAGGATCTGATAAACTAATGTAGCTGTAGACATAATTATCACCATTTACGCATTCTCTGTAATACTTCATGTCTAATATACCCAAGGGGAAAGTACGAGTTTATGTGTAATGTATAAACCATCATACAATCTTCATGAGACTGGGAATATTCTGCACTATGCAATATTCTAATTTTATATGGAATTCTAGTGATACACTTGTGATATTCTTCGTTATTGCACTTGTTTTATGTAATATACTGTATAATATAATTCAGAAAAAAAAAGTCAAATTAAAGATCTCTAGTAATTCGATGAAATACTACTGTAATTAATTTTACTGATATATCTGTGAATATAATATTGTGATAAGTATGTATGTGTACAAAGCATAAAGTTAAGTAGATGTGTTTGTGGTGTTTGCTTTCTCCTTCCTTTATCCCTCCCTTAACACAAGACACGAGAAAGTAGGAAGAGACTACACAAGGCAATGCACAAGGAAGATACTGACCAGAATATGATAGGGGCGAAAAATGAGAGCAAAAATTACATAATAATAATAATGACCATGCAAAATGCCATGGGGAAAATGGTTTAAGAAATATATCACAGGATAAATGGCATTTAAATGTAACTGGCAAGGTAAGAACAAACTGCACGTTTTTGACTTAGTATGATTAAAACTTCTAATACATTAATATTATAACTGGAGCAAGTGGCAAGGAGTTCAACATAGCATAGTTTTGTTTAATTCACAGTGTTGCTTTGCCCGTACACGTTGTTATCTAAAATCCTTGCAATTTAATATCATTTTGTAGATCATTTTATTTCGTCGAAAATTTTACACCTCTCATATACTACGCTACCTCCTTTTCTGATAACTCTTCTCGAAAAATTTCAACTTTATATTTAGTTAAAAAATGAGAATGGGTTATTTGGGATAAATTGACGGTGCTGATTATAAATACGTTTTGGCTTTTTCTCTATCACACACAGATTGTATGAAATTTAGCTTTGAAAATATTCTTCCACTAGTTATAAATCAATATTATGCTCCTATCGCCTGGCTATACCGATAATATTTTTTTTTAATCGAGAAATATTAATTGTGATGTAAACGTAATATGCAGAAACAAAATTGTGTACTATTCCACCGCAGTATGTATATTTTGCCGTGAATACTGGGACTCCTAGTACGGTTTTTTATTATTTCTTTTTGTGCTCTACATCAGTTTCCCGTGTCAGCATCCAACAAGAGTCCGCCATCATACCAGCGCCAATTCTACCTTGGTATCTTTGTTCCATTACCGCAACATCCTAGTGAAAACGTGGAATCTGTTCGTCACTAACATCACCCAAGTTTGTTGGAGAAAGAGAGGAAGAGATGTGAGTGAAGAAAATGGATTATAAAGGACGTGCGGCCTCCAGGAACTCATCATCGACTTCCATGTAATCCTCACTGCGATGGCTGCCAAGAAAACCAACACAAATTTTTTAGAGACCTCCAAATTCTAAGTTTCTCTTCATCGAATGTTGCATCAAACTGACTAGCTTTTATCAGGTTATTTTTCATGCAAGGAAGGGGGAACCGAAGGCCAGGAGCCTGTAAATTGTTCCGTTCGTGAAAAAACAAAACAAAACAAAACAAAAAAACATGATAAGAGCGCCAAATTCAAGACCTGTTCATATCCAGATGCCTGGACACGCTGCGTTTGAAAGACTGGAGACCATAGGCAGTAGGAAATACAGACAGAGGGAGACAGTTCCGGAGTTGACCTGTTGCATACATGAAGGACTAGAAGTAACGGTTAACTCTTGCATTAGAGAGTTGGACAGAAAAGAGACGAGAATTTGTTACCAGACGGGTGCAACGCACCCGCCGAAGTAGAGGAGGGATGCAAGCAGACAGTTCAGATGAGCAGTGACCATTAAAGCACCGATAGAAAAGAGATAAATGTGCAACAATGCCAACAATGCGGCGAAGACACAAGGTTGAAGGGAGATAGTAAGAGGAGGAGAGTTGATGAGACGAAAAGCCTTTGACTCCACCTTGTTGACAAGAACTGTATGTGGGGAGCCTCTCTACACATGACAATTGTACTCAACACGGGGCCGATTAAAACCTGTGTAGGTCAACAACTGTGCAGGGGTAAAGAAGGCAAGGAGTCGGTTTAGCACACCTAATCTCTTGAAGGCAGATTTTACGTGAGAAGTAATATGTTCTTTCCATGATAAATCCCGAGAGAATGAAACCCCAAGTATGTCTAAAGTTAATACAGGATAAAGCTTGATATTATTACAAATTAAAGGGTACTCCTGTGGAAGATTTTGTTAGGTTGATAGGTGTAAGAACTTGGTTTTTCATGCATTAAAAACAACAATATTACTTTTACCCCAATCAGAGATATGAGCCAAGTCAGACAATAGGTGTGCCATAGCCTCATCCCTTGTTAGTTGAAGTAATTGTTGAGATGGATGCTGTGGGATGCGAATGGAAACGTGAAGGGTGCAGTCATCAGCATATTAGTGTATAGGGTTAGATGTACAACTTAGAAGGCCATTGATGAACAAAAGAAAGAGAGTTGGTGATAGAACAGAGCCCTGACCCTGAGGAAAACCACTATTGATAGCTCTAGGAGAAGAACGGTGGCCGTCTACTGCAGTAGCTATAGAACGAACAGAAAGGAAGCTATAGATGAAGGCACAGAAGGATAGAAACCGTAAGAGGGCAATTAAAGATTTATGCCAAACTCGATCGAAAGCCTTTGAGATGTCAAGTGCAACGGCAAAGCATTCGCCAAAGTCCTGAAAGGAGGATGGCCAAGAGCCTGAAATCTAGGTGAAAAGATCGCCTGTGAAGTGTCCCTGGCGTAACCCATACTGACGATCAGAAAGAAGGTTGTGACACGAAAGATGATTTAAACTTTTTTGTTCAGAATAGACTCAAAACTTTTGAAATACAGGATGTTAAAGCAATTGGGCGATAGTTAGAGGGTTGGGAATGGTCTCCCTTCTTTGGGACAGGCTAAGTGAGGTCAAACCTCCAGCAAGAAAGAAAGGTATAAGTTGATAGGCGAAGGCGAAAGAGTTTACCTTGGCAGGATGTAAGCACAGAAGCACCGTTCTTGAGAACAACAGGAGGGACCCCATCAGGCCCACACACATTGTAAATATTGAGGCCAGGGATGGCAGAGAATACATCAGATGATGACCTTTTAATGTCAGACATAATGGGGGAAGTGATGGAGGAACACCGCCAGAATCGTCCCATGTGGAATTGTAGGAGAAATTATCTGCTTTATCAGTAGGAGAAATAATTATAACGCCATCAGGATGGAAAAGAAGAGGGAAGGATGATGGGATAAAGTTGTTTTAAAGGTTTTTTGGCAAGGTACCAGAAGGAGTGGGAAAAATTCGAGTGGGAGAGTACAGAGCATTTAGTAGAGATGAAATTATTTTCAGCACAGCAAAGAACAGATTTAGCACGATTCCAGGCAGAAACATAAGAGAGATGAGATTCAGGAGTGGGCTGGCCCTGGCACCCTTTGAAGGTCTTTTGCTTATTGTGGACAGCATTAGAACAAGCGTGATAAAACCAGGGCGTTTTTTCAATTTGTCAAAGGATATGAGAAAGGAATGTATGCTTCCATGCATGAGAGAATAACCTGTGTAATGTGCAAGGCACACTCAGATGGCTCTCGGCCATGGAAGCAATAATCATTCCAGGGAAAATCAAAGAAATAATGGCTGAGGGCCACCCAGTCAGCGGCCCCAAAGTGCCACAACTGACGTTTCTTTGGAGTATCCACAAGTCGCGCTGGAGCGATAGGAGGAGCCCAACGGAGAGAAAAGATTAAGAGCACAAGCAGAAGGGTAAGTTGCAAGGAAGAGGTCAAGTATGTTGGAACTCTCTCCAAGGCAGTCAGGGATATGCATAGGTGCTGTACAAGTTGCTCTAGGTCATTAAGGATAGAAAAGATGTAGGTTCGTTCACCAGGTGGATCAGTGAAAGGAGGGGAGAGCCAAAGGTGGTGGTGGACATTGAAATCTCCTAGAATGGAGATTTCAGAGAAAGGAGAAATGAATAGAATGTGTTGCATCTTACACGTTAGACAGTCGAACAATTATTCAAAGTCAGTAGAATTAGGGGATAAGTAAACAGCACAGATATATTTAGTCAGAGATCGACAAGAAAGTCGAAGCCAGAGAGTAGAAAAATCGGAGGATTCAAGTTCAGGAACACGAGAGCAAGATATATCATTGCATCCATATGCACAACAGAAATATTTAGCTTCGAAATGGGTGTAAAGAAAGTAGGAGGATTTTTTTTTTTTAATGCATGGAAGAAGGAACCAAAGGCCATGGGCCCGCATACTGTTCCTTCCAAGAACAAAGAAAAACAACAACAAAAGAGAGCCAAACTCAAGATCCATTCATTTTGAGATGCCTCGACACACTGCGTTTGAAAGACTGGAGATCATAGGAAGTAGGGAATACAGACAGAGGAATACAGTTCCAGAGTTGACCAGTTGCATATATGAAGGACTGGGAGTAATGGTTAACTCTTGCATTAGAGAGTTAGACAGAAAAGGAGTTTATTGCTAGACGGGTACTACGTGCCCGTTGTAGAGGTGGAGGGATGTAAGCAGACAGTTTAGAGGAACAGTGACCGTTGAAGTAGCGATAGAAGAGAGATAAAGAAGCAACAGTGCTGCGAAGAGACAAAGGTTGAAGGGAATCAGTAAGAGGAGGAGAGTTAATGAGATGAAAAGCCTTTAACTCCACCCTATTGAGAAGAGCTGCATGTGGCGAGCCTCCCCACACATGAGTGTTCTACTCCATACGGGGGCGAATAAAGCTCGTGTACAAGGTCAACAACTATGCAGGGGTAAAGAAAGTTTGGAGTCGGCTTAGCACACCCAATCTCTTGGAAGCAGATATCACAAGAGATGTAATATGTTCCTTCCAAGATAAATCCCGAGAGAATGAAACCCCAAGCATGTTCAAGGGTGATGCAGGACTGAGCTGGACATTATTAAACATTAGTGGGTAATCCTGATGAAGATTTTGTCGGGTTGATAAGTTTAAGAATTGAGTCTTTGATGTATTAAAAATAACAAGATTATTTTTACCCCAATCAGAGATGCGAGCCAAGTCAGATATTAGGTGTGCCATAGCCTCATCCCTTTTTTGTTAAAGTAACTGCTGAGATGGACGTTGCAGAAACCGAATGGAAAGGTGAAGGTGGACTCATCAGCATATGAGTGGATAGGGTTAGATGTACAGCTTAAAAGGTCACTGATGGATAAAAGGAAGAGTGTTGGTGATAGGACAAAGCCCTGAGGAACACCACTGTTGATAGATCTAGGAGAAGAACGATGGCCGTATACAACAGCCACTATAGAATGACCAGAAAGGAAGCTAGAGATGAAGGCACAGATAGAAGGATAGAAACCGTAGGAGGGCAGTTTGGTAACTAAAGATTTATGCCAGACTCGATCGAAAACCTTTGAGATGTCAAATGCAAAGGCAAAGCTTTTGGTAAAGTCCCGAAAGGAGGATGACCAGGAGTCTGAAAGGTAGGTGAGAAGATCGCCAGTGGAGCGTCCTGGACGGAACCCATACTGACGATCAGAAAGAAGTTTGTGACAAGAAAGATGCTTTAAGATTTTTCTGGTAAGAATTGACTCAAAAACTTTTGAGACACAGAATGTTAAAGCAACTGCACGATAGTTAGAGAGTTGGGAATGGTCACCCTTCTTTAGGACCGGCTGAATGAGAGCAAACTTTCAGCATGAAGGAAAGGTACAAGTTGACAGACAAATGGCGAAAGAGTTTACCCAGGCAGGGTGTAAGCACAGATGCACAGTTCTTGAGGACAGCAGGAGGGACTCCATCAGGCCCATATGCCTTGTTAGTATTGAGGCCAGTGATGGCAGAAAATACATCAGCTGAAGAAATTTTAATGTCAGTTATGAGGAAGTCAGAGGGGGGAGGTGATGAAGGAACAGCACCGGAATTGTCTAAGGTGGAATTGGAGGAGAAAGTCTGAAAGAAGAGATCTGTTTTATCAGTACAAGAAATAGCTACAGAGCCATCAGAGGAGAAAAGAGGAGGGAAGGATGATGAGGTAAAGTTGTTAGAAAGGTTTTTGGCAAGGTGCCAGAAGGAGCGAAAAGAATTTGAGTTGGAGAGTTGAGTACATTTAGCACGGATGAAATTATTTTTAGCAGAGCGAAGAACAGACTTAGCACGATTCCGGGCAGAAATATAAAAAAGATGTGATTCAGTTGTGGCTTGGCCCAGGTACATTTTACAGGCCCTCTCCTTGTTGCGGACAGGATTAGAACAAGCGTGATTAGTCAGAGGATATGAGATAGGAATGTATACTTCCATGCCCGAGAGAATAACCTCCGTAATGCGCAAGGCACACTCAGATGGCTGCTCCCGGCCATGGAAGCAATAATCATTCCAAGGAAAATCAAAGAAGTCCTGACTGAGAGCCTCCCAATCTGCAGCTCCAATGTGCCACAGACGGCATTTCTTTGGAGGGTCTCGAGGCTGGACCGGAGCGATAGGACAGTAATAAGGTTATGATCAGAGGAGCCCAGTGGAGAGAAAAGATTAACAGTGTAAGCAGAAGGATTAGTTGTTAGGAAGAGGTCAAGTATGTTGGAACTCTCTCCAAGGCAGTCAGGGATATGGTTAGGGTGCTGTACAAGCTGCTCTAGGTCATTAAGGATAGAGTAGATGTAGGCTTGTTCACCAGGTGGATCAGTGAAAGGAGAGGAGAGCCAATGGTGGTGGTGAACATTGAAATCTCCTAGAATGGAGATTTCAGAGAAAGGAGAAATGGATAGAATGTGTTCCATTGTAGAAGTAAGATAGTCAAAGAATTTTTGATAGTCAGTAGAATTAGGAGATAAGTAAACAGCACAGATATATTTAGTCAAAGAATGACAGGAGAGCCGAAGCCAGAGAGTAGAGAATTCAGAAGAATCAAGTTCAGGAACATGAGAGCAAGATAGATCGTTGCGTACATCGCAACAGCCACCTTTGGCTTTGAAATGAGAACAGAGAAAGTAGGATGATACAGGAAATGGTTTGCTGTCAGTTGTCTCAGACAGCTGAGTCTCAGAGAGGAAGCGAAGGTGAGACTTAGAGGAGGGAGATGGTGCTCAACAGAGCGAAAGTTAGAGGAAAGGCCGCAAATGTTACAGAAATGAAGAAGGAGTGAGTCAGACAGTGGTTCCAAGCAGCTCCTTGAGTTGTCACCAGGAAAGGGGCGGATGGTGGGGGACTTTATGGCCCCCCCCCCCCGGGGACCCTGAGGCTAGGGTTATCGACGCCATTTTTCATTAATTTTGAAAAGTTAGTGTAGTGTGTAGCATGCATATAGTTTGGTGTTGACAGTTAGAGAAACTTGTATTGGAGAGCATTCTGGCCTGCTCTCTGTGTTACTGAGACACTGAAAAGTTCAGCAAAGGGGGTTGGTTAGGAACAAGTTCTGAGGGCTGGTGAAATGGGAGCGCTAGCTCTCCCTGTCATTAGCTTTCCATCCACCATGGGAGTACTGCCCTGCTCGACTGGTGCTACAGTCTACTCCTGCAAACAGGATACAGAGAAGAGTTTGCTGTCAGTCGCCTCAAACATCTGAGTCTCAGTTAGGACAATAAGGTGAGGTTTAGAGAAGGAGGGGTGGTGCTCAACAGAGAGAAAGATAGAGGAAAGGCCGCGAATTTTGCAGAAAGGAAGAGGTGAGTCAGACAGTGGTTTCAGGCATCTCACTAGGTCGTCATTGGGAAAGGGGCAGACGGTTAGGACATTCACGGTCCCCCCCGCCCCCCCAGGGGACTCCGAGTTTCATGTTGAGATGCCATTTTGCTACTTTTGAATAGGAAGTGTGGTAGATAATGTGCATGTAGTTTGGTGTTGACAGTAAAAGGAACTCTTATTGGAAAGCATACTGGCCTACTCACTGTGTTATTGAAACACTGAGAAAGTTCAGCAAAGGGGGATGATCAGAAGCTGGTCCTGAGGGCTGATGAAACGGGAGCTCCAGCTCTCCCTGTCATCAGCTTTCCCTCCACCTTGGGAGTACTGCCCTGCTCGACTGGTGCTACAATGCACTCCCGTATTTGTGGGCCAACGAAAATGTCTTCCTGCATTTTTGTGTCGCTAATCTTAGGGATGACTTTCATCAGGTATGCAAAGCCTGCACCTATCTTATCCACGGCTCTAACGAAGATTTTCATCAAACCTAACTTGATGTGAAAAGGCGGAAGTATGATATCTTCTGCTTGAATTGGCGGTTAGTTCTGTACGTTGTGTACACTGGCTTCATAGGAACTTCGTGGAGACCACTCACACTGGATGTTGTGATTGTACACATCAAGGTTGTCCCATAAACACTAGAAGCAACAGTATTTTGTGAAACCTCCTTGCAGTCCAAGCAGCATGGCTACCACTTTCAAGTCGCTGCAGATTTTCCATCGGAATTCGTCATACTCAGTCAAAGCAAGGAGGTTTTGTATCAATTCGTACGTTTCCTTCATTTCAGGAGCTAAAGCAAGTGTTTACTAGATATCACGTTCCCATTGTCGAAGAGAACAGCCTTCAAACCGATTTTCTGGAGTAAATAAAAAGTCACCATTCGCCAGGATCCTGAAACATCCTGAGACTCATCCACTTTGTGTCCGGATGCAACAAGTTCCATTCTTGCAATCACGAAACGAGTTGTTTTGTCTATTGTTTTGATAAATTTAGGTCACGTACAAGATCGTTATGGTCGCCTTGGGTGACTAGATGGGGTACTTTGCCAGACCACTGACATTAGAAGTCAGAATCAGGGGCAGCTGCTCCAGATGCCTCCCCATCTTCATCCCCATCTGAAGCCTGGAATACTCATTTATTTGTTGGTGGCCTTGGAATGGGAAGGTCCTCCACGTCATCGACCTGTCTTATTGCTGGTGGTAAATCGAATAAACAATGCTGTTTTTCCTTTTGGAAGAAAATTCCACAACTTTCGTCATGCAAATGTAGCAATCTGCTGCTTGGTCACTAGGTTCTTTCCACACCATGGGAACTGCAAAAGGCATCCCTGTTTTCCTTCCTGCAAACCATTCGCGAAGAGAGTTAGAATAAGTTGGTTTTGTCACGCTTGTTCTAGTGCTGTCCACAACAGGGAGAAGGCCTACAAAAGGCGCCAGAGCCAGCCCAGCCCTGAATCTGATCCTTTTTGTGTTTCTGCCCGGAATCGTGCTAAGTCTTCTTCACCCTGCTAAAAATAATTTTATACGTACTAAAAGTTCTGAACCCTCCAACTCGAATTCTTCCCACTCCTGACACCTTGCCAAAAACATTTCTAACAATTTTACTTCATCGTCCTTCCATCCACTTTTCCACTCTGATGACTCTGTAGCTGTTTTCTTCTGCTGATAAACCAGAACTCCTCGCTCAGACTTTCTCCTCCAGCTCCACCTTAGACGATTCCAGTGCTGTTCCTCCTTCTCTTACCCACTCTGACTTCCTCATGGCTGACATTAAAATGTCTTTAACTGAAGTATTCTCTGCCATAATGGCCTCATTACTAATAAGGCATATGGGCCTGATGGCGATGTTAAAGCAATTGGGCGATAGTTAGAGGGCTGGGAATGGTCACCTTTCTTTGGGACAAGCTGTACATCTGTCCCTATCCACTCATACGCTGATGGTTCCACCGTTCACTTTTCCATTTGCCTCCCTCAGCTTCCATCTCAGCAACTGCCTCAGCAAACAAGGGATAAGGCTATGGCACACCTAATGTCTGACTTGGCTCATATCTCTGATTTGGGTAAAATTAATACTGTTGCTTTTAATGCATCGAAACTCAGTTCTTTCATCTATCAACCCTACAAAATCATCCACAGGTGTACCCTCTAATCTTTAAAATACTCCTTTTTAAGTATGATATCACAAGATTCACAATGGTCTCTTACTGCTGAGTGAGGAGGGGACCTGAGTCATCGGCCTGTCTGCTCGACTGACCCATATGTTCGTCTGTCCTAACCTTGAAAGCACGGATTGTGCTACCAATATGCCGCCTGCCAACCTGGGCAAGTGAAACAATAAACAACAGACGAACATAGGTCGGTCGGAACAGGGTCTTTAACGTGAAAAAATGAGCCAATTTTGAATGAATTACTTAGTATAATCCAAAAGTCAATTGGAGGATAAAATTTTACAAGGCTGTGAATTAAACGGTTTTTCATTTGAACCGAAATATCACCCAAGTAGGGTAAATTTAGATAAAGT